>CM062819.1:917684855-917943032 GCA_031772625.1 Pinus tabuliformis
CGCACTGGATTTCAGGGGCACGGATGAGGTCGAGGTGGAATGGGACTAGGAAGAGGTCGAGGACAGTTGATATGTTACAATTGTGGAGGATCGGGGCATTATGCCTGCGATTGTACAAATCCAACAAGACCATCATGCTTATATTGTACACAGTTTTATCATGAGACGGAGGACTGTCCCACACTGATAGCAAGGTTGCACGATAAAGGAGCACTCCAACCTCCCCCGACTCAGAACCTGCAAATGATGAGATCTGAGCTGTGCGAGGAAGACTCAAATGTAAATATGGTGCTCCGGAGTGGTATCACGACAGGGGATGACAAAGGCAAACAGCCCGAAGAAAGTACCTAGGTTCGCAAGGCTCCAACAAAGGAACCAAAATTTAGTTTGGAGGGTGCTAAGGAGACATTCATGAAAGCTAAGAAGAGCTTCACGGATGCCTCCACTTCAGGAAGTAAAGACATACTGGAGCCAGAAATGGACCCATCGATGCTCACTACATTCTTGAAGACATGCATGAAGCTACTACGCGACAACAAAGCTGTGAAGGGGTTGCAAGAACTCATCACTAGATGTGTTGGGACCGCACCAGGAGAACTGTGCATAGTCCGGAAACTCTGGAAACATATGATGCGAATAGGAAGGGAGATGAGATTGACCGCACAGATCAGGGAATATGAAATGGATCAAGTGATTTTGGATCTAGGATCGGACACAAACGTCCTGCTAAATCAGACATGGGAGCGCATTGGTAGGCCTATGCTGCAATGGTATCCTATCCAACTACGAATGGTGAACCAACAAAAGATCCTTAATATGGGAAGATTGCAGGGAATCACAGTAGATATCGAAGGTGTGAGCACGGTAGTAGATTTCGAAGTCATAGAGATTGTTGATGACAGCAATCCCTATCCCATGCTACTAGGAATAGATTGAGCCATTGACATGAATGGAGTGATAAATATAAAGAAGTGCAAGATGATTTTTGAGAAAAATTCACTGTGCGTAGTGGTACCTTTAGACCCTGTGGAAGGATCGCGTTACATAGAGCCAGTGCGCGACTACGATAGTGATGACGATCTAGACTGCATCTATAAGATAACTGTGTGGGAGCAAGATTGGGTAAATCCAACCACGGATGGCCGAATATCTTGGGAGCGTGAAAGCTCTTGTACATCGGATTCTGATGAAGAGATAGAACGATGGCAGAACCGGTTACACGAGGTAACCACGCTCAACTGTAACGTGATAACAAAGTTGCTGCGCTGCGTAGCATCAGAGGTAAGATATCTACCTACGTACGATGGGTTAGGTGAAGCGGAGGAATTCCTGAACAAATTTGAAAAATAAGTGCCAGAACAATAGTGTTTCGAAGCTCTGAAATGGGTATTGTGCGCTATGCCTACAAGGTGGTGGGGTATGCACCATAAGGGTTTTTAGGACTAGCGTGAATGTAGAAGGATGATGCGCCTACAATTTGGGAAGCCTCAGATGTGAATAAAAGCCAAGTATGACGGATGAAACGGCCCATGCGCCTACCTTTCTGGATTAATACAGGCATATGGTGCACAACCTGCATGAAGGCACACCGTCCTCATGGTAGGAAACACGATCGGTAAGTAGGGGCGAGCAGGACAATGGCGCGAACAACCCCTCCATTTGGGACCGAGAAATATCATAAGACCAAATGCGCAAAAGCATATTCACGCAGAAGCTCTTCACAAAGTACACGAAGCACTGAACATAGTCCACCATATGAAGCGGGCTGACTGGGACCTGTGTGTACCAACGGTTCTCTAGGCATATAGGACCATGTGCAAAACCCTGACCGTGCGAGCACCTCCAAAGTTAAAGTATGAAGCGAATGCTGTAATCCCCATGGAGCATGAAAAGCCTAGTCTGCGCATAGTAGCACTAGTAGATATGATGGTTCATGGAGCCTGGAAAGAAGGGATCACATAGCCACAAGAATCAGAACACATGAGACTTGAGGAAGAAATCCAACAAGGAAAATTTAGGCTCCAAGAACTTGAAAAATAAAGGGTGTGATTAAGTAGGAAAAGCACTTTGGTAGAAGCAGAAGTAAAGAATCTTGAAGACAAGATAAGGGACAAGTTTCTCGATAAGAAGACCACAGTGGTAAAACAGGGTGCACACAATCATGCTGACAAGCTTGAGGACTATCGCCACGAATTGATCAGTCTAATGCCTTCGCTTGGACCGCATATTACTAAGAGAATTAACCAGGGTGATGTGTTGCAATGGATAAGGTGCGTGACATGGCCAGTAACGGTAAAAGGTAGGTATTTCCCAGAAAGAATGCTAGATGATTGGAGGAACATTCTTAGCACTCCAGGGTGTTGAAAGGGAGTGTGGGACTATAAACTATTCTGCCCGGGAGCTGTGCGATATTGGAGATGCGCGCAGAAGCAAACAGTCACAAGGTCCACGACCGTGCACGGGGGGAATGCGCTGCCACACGGGTTTGCTAGAAAGTGACCATTGAAGTCACTATTCATGATGGGATGCTTGACTTGAGGCAAAATGGAGCGGGCGATAGGCATTCAAGACGCTAGTTATGGGTAAGATTTGGAAAAATATGCCGCCAAGGAAGCAATAATGAACCAGATTTGGGGCGAAGAGTTGAATTCAAATTCAAAAAGTGCTATAAAATACAAAGGGTTGCTCAGTGTGCTGCTGACCTCCGCGTAGTTCGAAAATAGTTGGAGGGACTCTGCGCAAAGATTGTCGCATCGACAGAGTGACTTGAGGGTGAGTCACGATGTTTGTGTTGGGAGCCTGTTGGGCATGGAATCCCCCCAAGGCATGTTTTTGGGCTTAAAGCCCAAGTTTTGACCGAATCTTATTGTAAAGCTCTACAAATTGCGGGCGCGGGGCGTGAAAGTATGATAGAGTCACAGGGTTGTCCGCCCTAGTTTTGTAATGTAATGTTGGCTGGATAGACCTACCCATGGTCCACAGACCATGGGATTGTATAAATAGAGTGAGGCTCTAAGTGTAAAAGGAGACTAAGAGATAATAGAATAGAAGCATGAGAAGTCTAAGTGATTGAGTCACAGCGTATCGTGTATCTTTGGGTCGTAGAGTAGGAGAAGGATCTACAACTAAGTGCGCAGAGGCCTGGTAGTCCGCAGCTGAGTGTGCAGACCCCTGCAGCTGAGTGCGTAGGGCGAGTCGAGTCTGTAATCATGGAAAGAATCAATAAAGAGAAGTTTTGCTATAATTTTGTGTATTTTTTCTTGGGTTAATGCATGATTGACATAATTTGCAATTATACTGTTTATTTACTACGCGCACCTATATGAATGTTTTATGTTGTTAAGTATAACTTAAAGCACACAAGAAGGACAAGAAAATTAACTAACATTGGAATATAAGGAAGGTCTTGGGTAATAAAGCAGAGCACAACGCTCAGCCCCTAGGTAGCGCTGCATGAAGGCAGTATATCAGGTCGCGAGGAACGGGAAAGTGCGTGAAGCAACCTGCACGCAGGGACAAACTGTGGACCAGTCGAACTCATCAGACATCTCCAGGGTGTGGAAATTTGGTTCTAGCACCCTCCCATACTACTTCGGGTGAGACCTCAATCCGCATTCCGCAGACTGTTGCCGAAAGGGCCAATAGTACTAGGATTTGTTTGGCTAATTAACTCCAAACCTGGGTCAGGCCCCAACAAGCCAACAACCATATTATTTTATTTTTTAGATTTAAATAATAAAATTAACTTAATTCATTATTTTGATTTATATTTGATTTATTTTGTTTTTTCATTTTCTTATTACTATTTTTAGTTTTACTGTTTAGAATAGTTAAATTTGAACTTATTAATTTTATTTTATTTGTTTATTATTTTATTTATTATTTTTTTTCCTTTTTTATTACTATTTTTCAATTTTATTGTTTAGAATAATTAAGTTTGACCTTATTATGACTAACCTTCATTTTTATTATAATAATAATAATAATAATTAATTTAATTCTTTATTTATAACAAATTTCCATCTATTACTTCATTTTAATTAAAAAAAATTCTTATTAATTAAAGATAATTCTTTAGTCAAAATTAGTTGTTATATTCTAACTACTAGAAAACATATCTCTTCATCTATTTAATCTAATACCATGATGTGGCCTTTCATTTTATCGTGAAAATGAACCACATTAGATAGTTTGAAATGAGCCAACTTAAATTTATTTATGTGATTTTTACCAAACATTCATAATATTAATCACAACTTGAATTTAGAAAATATAAAATCATGTTAATTAAGAGAAGAGTTTTATCAATTTAAATTGATATTTGAATTCAAGCTTTTGTGATCCATATCATAATGTATAAAATGTTTTTCCAGAATAAATCACATTGAAGATTTTGATCAACGCATTTCGAACCAACAAGTGTGGTTCATCTTTAGGACACGACGAAGAAGCAAATCTAGGAAGAGGGTTAAATAGGGAGCCATGTCAACTTAACAGCTAGAAAAACGGCTATATTTGACCATGGGAGGTAAAGGAAAAATATTTTTATTATTTAAATAGTTTTAATTATTTAATTAATTGTTTATTTAATCAATATATATTAAGGTCAACTTATTAACCTAACAGTTATATTTGACTAGGGTTTTGATAATACTAATAAATTTATAAAAGTGTTTTATTTATCTTATTAATATATTGCCTTATTATCTAAACGTTTATATTAATAATATTTTGTTATTATTATTTTGATGTTGTTTCTCTTTTTTTTTAATTTTTTTTAATACTAATATTACTAGTAGATATCAACTTTCATATTACTAAATATTAATGATATCAATATTCATAATATGATATTAAGTATTACTATTAGTATTATAATATTCAAATTAGTATTATTAGTATTATTAATACTAATATATGTATTTAGTATTAATATTAATAGAATTATCAAATTTATGGCTTATTATTATTAAACTAGTATTTACTATTCATCTTATTAATATTAATGCTACTAATAGTATTAATTATTTATATTAATAATAATAATACTAATAAAATTAATAAAAAAATTAAAAAATAAAAAAGTTCTAGACAAAGATAGAGTACAACTAAGAAGAGAGAGCGGGAATCCAGTAGCTACTGATTTTCCAGTGGTCATCCCTATTAATATTACTGGAAGACCTCTCAATTTCAATGGCTTCCCTAAATTTACGATGATGAAAGTGAGGAATCTTAGCGATAACCTTAGCCTCCTCAATGCATATATGATGCTTGGTCTTCTCAGCATGTTTAGCCAAAGTTGAAGATTTGGTCCTCTCGTGCTTGATATCAGCTACATGTTCCTTAATCCTCTGGTTAATAGAACGACCAGTTTCACCGATGTATGAGGTTCCACATGAACACGAGATGATATAAACACCTTTCATATCCATAGGGTTCACCTTGTCTTTGACATACTTTAGGGAGCTTCTAATGATGCTGAGGGGTCTAAAGGTTAAGGGAATATTATGCTTTTTCAGGATTCTTGCAATCTTACATGTTGTCCCCTGGATGAAGGGGAGGTGGACTCATGAAATACGATCAAATGGTTATAGTAGGTCGTAGGGTGTCAAATCTTTCCTCAAAGTGAGTAAGGGTCCCAAGTTTAAGAAAGAACCCATCGATCGTAGTTCAGGAGTCCACCTCCCCTTCATGCAGGGGATGAACCACAAGATTGCAAGAATCCTGAAAAAACATAATATTCCCTTGACCTTTAGACCCCTCAGCACCATTAGAAGCTCCCTAATGTCTGTCAAAGACAAGGTGAACCCTATGGATATGAAAGGTATTTATATCATCCCGTATTCATGTGGAACCTCATACACCAGTGAAACTGGTCGTTTTATTAACCAGAGGATTAAGGAACACGCGGCTGATATCAAGCACGAGAGGACCAAATCTTCGGCTCTGGTCGAACATGCTGAGAAGACCAAGCATCATATATGCATTGAGGAGGCTAAAGTTATCGCTAATATTCTTCACTTTCATCATCGTAAATTTATGGAAGCCATTGAAATTGAGAGGTCTTCCAGTAATATTAATAGGGATGATGGCTAGAAAATCAGTAGCTGCTGGATTCTCACCCTCTCTTCTTAGTTGTGCAGTATCTTCATCTAGAACTTTTTTTTTTAATATTAATATTATTAGCATTATTATTATTAATATAAATAATTAATACTATTAGTAGCATTAATACTAATAAGATGAATAGTAAATACTAGTTTAATAATAATAAGCCGTAGATTTGATAATTCTATTAATATTAATATTAGTATTAGTATTAATAATACTAATTTGAATATTATAATACTAATAATAATACTTAATATCATATTATGAATATTAATATCATTAATATTTAGTAATATAAAACTTGATATCTATTAGTATTGAAAATAAAAATAAAAAATGAGAAAGAGTAACAAAATAATGATAATAATAATATTATTAAAATGAATGTTTAGATAATAAGACAATATATTAATAAGATAAATAAAACCCTTCTATAAATTTATTATTATTATCAAAACCTAGTCAAATATAACCGTTAGGTTAATAAGTTGACCTTAATATATATCGATTAAATAAACAATTAATTAAATAATTAAAACTATTTAAATAGTAAAAATATTTTCCCTTTACTTCTCCTGGTCAAATATAGCCATTTTTCTAGCTGTTAGGTTGACCTGGCTCACTATCTAACCTTCTTCCTAGATCTGCTTCTTCATCATGTTATTGGTTTGAAACTCTTCGACCAAAATCTTCAATATGATTTCTTCCGAAAAACATTTTATACATCAATTTAAATTAAATCATTTATAAACTATAATAAAATCACTAAAATATGACTATATTCATATAATTTATATTATAAATGATAATTAAAATACATAAGTAACTTGAGGTGTTCACGTATTCTATATGTTTTTTCAGAACGAAAAAGCATAATTGTATTATATTGAGACTATATAAAGGTTCCAGATAGTACAATTATCAAGCTTTTAGAAGCTGGAAGATCTTGAACTTGAAAACAAAAACTGAAGGATGTGTCCCTTCATAAAGGGAAAAATGATCTGAGCTGTTCCACATCAAAAACAGATACAAGTTTTTTATGCAACACATGCGGATTTCTGAGATGTAACCTTGATTTCAGAGATTGTTGGACATCCATATATCATACATATACGATGATAAAACAAAAAGGATGAAGAAGAGTAGACCTGGAGATAATCAAAGGTGAGTTAAGAGCCAGGGATTGAGAAGTCCTGAATGATAAAGGATTTCTCGCCATATATTACCTTCATGGACCAAGAACCTGTTTCTAGTAGAAGACCTTCCTTTGACAGGCTGTCCGCTTGCTGGTTCTGAGCTCGGTAAATGTGTTGAATGGAGCAATCTTTCACAAGTCCCCAAAAAAACATAATCCTGTCCATCCAACCTGCGAGGTGTGGGCTCCTGATATGGCAGTTTCCCTTGACATGATCGATCATTGTTTTGGAGTCACCAAAAATTGAAATAGACTGTATATCAAAAAAAATGCAGAAAGCAAGAAGACCCGCTAGAGCCCTCGCCTCAGCCATGCTATTTGTGCCCTTTCCTCCATTCCATGAAATAAAATATTGAAGATTCTCGTCCATTATGATGTGAACCCCGCAGCCACAAGAGTTTTGCTGCGCAGCACCATCAAAAAATGCTCTTGGGGTCCTTGAGAGATAAACTTCTTGCTCATTTCTGTTGACACTTTTTGTTTTGGGCTGCTTTTTTGGCACGGAATCATAGATGGATATGATATGTTGCAAAATAGTCTTGAGAGGGTCCTTCATTTCTTTGAAAATTTTTTTGTTCCTCCACCTCCATGCACACCATAGGACAATAATAATTATTGATCTCCATGAATCTCTACCCACTCCACCATTTAAAAGCTGCATGTGTTGAAGCATGAGAAACAAGAGGGAAACCATATAGAATTGCCAATTCATGCCATAATTTCTAAATAGATTGGCATTGGAAGAACATATGATAATTGGTTTCCTCGGCCGATTCACACATTAAGCATCTACTCGGCCCGTGCCAATTCCTCTTCTTTAGATTTTCCCAGGACAGATTTTTATTATTGAACACCAGCCACGAGAAGTATATTAATTTGGGAGAGCATCCTGA
Source organism: Pinus tabuliformis (assembly GCA_031772625.1). NCBI lineage: Eukaryota > Viridiplantae > Streptophyta > Pinopsida > Pinales > Pinaceae > Pinus > Pinus tabuliformis. Next base: position 917,693,055 of record CM062819.1, read on the forward strand.
TTTCTAAAAGACTGATGGATACTTAGGACTAGAGTGCATGGTCTTTAATCCAATTAGATCTGTATAAATATCCTTTACACAAACCTGTAAATTTGCTTTTGGCACCTTCCAGATTAGATAATCTTCTGGCCTGAACCGATGAAAACCGCAGCTTCTTAGACCATCCCTGACAGTGTTCCAAAGCCTTGCCAGAGACTCTGACATGCCTAGATCAATGGCCTCTTTCCAAAGAGGAAGTGGGCCTTGCCATACTGCTATGAGCTTATCCCACGTAAAAATACCTTTTCTATGGAAGAAGATTAGAAGCCTTTCGGGGATGGTTATGCTCTCTCGCCCGCTCAAGATGGGGTCTATTCCAATGAGGATTCTGCTGCCGGATTGTAAGCTCCATTTCAGATTCTTTAGAAAATATTGCTCAATTTTGCGAAAACTGAGCCATATAGCTGACCCATATGTGGCTCCAATCCTTCCTAATCTGAACCAGTATTCCATGTCTTTACCTTTCATATATTTCTTTTTTATAGTAATGCTCCATGGCCCTTCCCCGAAAATTCCTCTCCACAGTGATTTGCATAGGAGTGCTTTCCCAAAAGCCCTCAAATCCAATAATCCCCATCCTCCTAAGTTCTTCGGCATAGAGATCTTTTCCATTTTAGTAAGATGATATTTTCTCTGTTCTGATTTGCCACCCCATATAAAATTTGCAGTTATCTTGTTCATTTTCTGGATGATACTTGCAGGGAGAAAAAAAATGTGTGCCCAATATACAGCCAGTTGCGTTAATACTGCTTGTGTTAGAACAATTCTTCCTGCCAAAGATAGACACTTGTATTCCCAAGCAGATATCTTTTTGTAGTACCTATCTATTAACCATTGCCAGTCCATTTTAGAGTAACCCTTGGCTTTTAGCTGAAAACCCAGATATTTTAATCCGTCCTTGATAGACCTCATCTCTACTCCAAACAACACAGAAATCCATTCCACTGTTTCCATATTGATGTCATTGTGGAAAAGGATGGATTTTGCCTTGTTTATTTGTAACCCAGTAGCGCTTTGGAACCTATTCAGAATGTCATTGAGACATATCCACGAGACCCTGCAAAGCATTGCAAAAATGAGCACATCGTCGACAAATAAGTTGTGCGAGATGTAGTTGTTCCTGCAAATCTTAACAGGCCTGCACCTGTTTTCAGAGACTGCCCTATTTATATGAAGGCTTAGAGAGTTCATTGCCAGGATAAATAGAAGAGGAGAAAGGGGGCATCCTTGACGAAGCCCTCTTTCTGCTGGAAAAAAAGGAGAAGGAATCCCATTTATGATGACAGCATAGTTCACATTCTCTACACATGCCATGATCCAGCTTATGGAATTAGATTTCAGGCCAATCTTTGCTAATAAACATCTAATGAACCCCCAATCTAAGCAATCATATGCTTTTTGTAAATCAATTTTCAGAATGGCAGCTTCTGATTTTTTTGAGAGCATAGTAAACAGGCTTTCTTGAGTATTAGCGATGGCATCCAATATATTCCTTCCCTTTAAAAAAGCATGCTGATCCTTTGTTAGAAAACTGGCTAATGTCGCTTTAATCCTTTCAGCAATAATTTTTGTGATGATTTTGAAAGTTATATTGCATAAGGAAATCGGCCTAAAATCTTGAAAGGAGTCCGCTTCCACTTTTTTTGGGATAAGTGCTATCTGAGTGGAAGATGTGATCTGATGTATGCTGCCTGAGATTCTTGTTGCTTCAACCATCCTCAACAAATCTTGTTTGATGATATCAAAGAAGTGAATAAAGAATTCTATTGTCCAGCCATCCGGGCCAGGACATTTATCCTTTTTAAAAGCCTTCATTACTCCTAGAAGTTCTTCCTCTGTTATGGGCTGAAACAGGCTTTCATTTTTTCCATCATCAAACATTTGTGGGGTCAGATCAATACCCCACAGGATATCCTGAAACCTGCACTCATCCCTTCTTTTATATTGGTTTTTAAAATGTCTCACAGCTTCCTTTGAGATATCTTGTTGTGAGAAGAGATAGCCCCCCTGACCATCACTTATTTTCCATATGGAATTTCTCTCACGCCTGGAATTTGCATACTTGTGGAAAAATTTTGTGTTCCTGTCACCTTCCTTGAGCCAGATTGCCCTGCTCTTGAGTCTCCAAGAGGCTTCTTCCTGCTTCAGAAGATTTTTTTTTTTCCTTTCAAGCTCTTTTATGCGACATCTCATGCTAAAAGGAAGTGAGTTGGCATCCATAGCCTTGGATATACTGTCCAGTTCCCTCTGAGTTTCTTGCAGGGCCAATCTATCCAACTGTCTTTTTTTAAATTTCCATTCTTTGACCACCTTTCTCATAGAGGACAACTTGTCTCTAAAGGTCATAAACGGGGGTATCATGTCTTTTGCAGATAAATCCTTCCATGTTTTTGTTATGACTTCATTGAAATCTGGATCTTCTAACCATATTCTATTGAATTTAAATGGGTACCCATTCCTGAAGCCCTCTAGCTGAGATAAATCGGCCTATGGTCGAATATAAACACATTCCCAATGGACGAATAAGGCATGCCCATTCTATCAATAATGTTGACATGTACAATAAACCGATCAATCCTTTTTGCAATGTACGCCTCTTCTATTCTTCCATTGTCCCATGTAGGCATCATTTTGGATGGAGTTATATCTACAAGATTTCTGTGCAGAAGTTCATACTTAATGCGATCTGCGAGCGGGTCTCTCTTCCTGCAATTCCCCCATCGTTCCTCTGAACTTAGAGTTACGTTTAGATCGCTTGCAATCATCAATGATTCAATATCAAAAATTTCTGAAGCAAATAATTTTTCCCAGAAAGGAATCATGTTCTTATAAGGGGCGTAGATATTCAAGATATTAATGGGACAGTCTTTTCCTCTGATAGATGCTGAGATGAGAATGCCCGCAAAGCATTTATAAGCTTTAGCTCTGATCCAAACAGGGTCCCATAAGACCGCCAGCCCCCCTGAAAGACCCTTGGCTTCCGAAGCTACCAGATACCATGAGGGAAACATTTTTCTAAAATAGGATATGGACACATGATTGCTATGCATGGTTTCTTGAATTAAAATAATTTTTGGCTGAGCTGAGTAGAAAAGATTCTTTAGCGCCAAAAATTTTAGGTCTGCTCCCAGACCTCTAATGTTCATAGATATGATGAAGGTCATTTGGAAGTTTTTTCAGCCACGCTTGCTCTAAGAGGCTGAATCTCTGACATATCAATGATGGGGACATCAACAAGGGACAGGTTTCTCACACCACTATCTGCAACATTAGTCCTCCCCCTAAAATGTCTACTACCTCCATTGTGTTTCTTTCTCACCGTTATATTTCTTGCAGAATTCGGGCTTATGAGAGGAGGCGAAGGATTTCTTGGTTTATGGATGGTTAAAGGTTCCAACTCAAGAGATTTTTTGCTTAGAAGAAAATCTAAGTCGCTGTCATACAAATTTGTTGGAGATGAGACAGGGGAATTTAGAGGGGTGGCAGATACCATTGGCTCTTTGCCTTTCGTGGATGGGATGATGTTCTTTTTGGGCGTCGGCGAAGATGATGAAATAAGAATGGGATGGGAGCCCACTGTAAAGTCCTTGAAAGGCTGGATGGTCGGTGGGGGAGGAATTGCTTTTTCGTCATTCGGTTCTGGGGGAGGCGTACAAAGGATAGTTTGAGTCTTATTATCAACAGAGAAACCAATCCTAGCCGAGCTTTCAGGCCTGGAACCGTGGCCCTGAGAAAGGTCCTGAGAGAAGTACTGAGGAGATTGGTTGATTTTGTTTTCCAGTTTTTTAAAAACTTGCACAACATCAAGTTCCGTTGGAGACAAACTGGCTGTAGGAGATGGCTTCTCCTTTTGAGAGGACAGGGGAGAGTCTACCTGGAAATTTCCATGAAATAATCTGCTTTTTAGAGCCGAGCGCCGAGGGCAATTTTTAATTAGGTGTCCTATCCTGTGACATGCAGAGCATCTGAAGGGGATTCCCCAAAAATCCAGTCTTTGTTTTATTTTTAAGTCTCTCCAGGCAATCTCTATGTGGTCAGGAAACCCTCCCCTGTAGGCCTTTTCAATAAGAATCCACGCTATTCGCTTGTCTTTTTCCCCAAGACACCTTGGGTCAACGTAGACAAATCTTCCAATGGAATTACCTATCTCAGCTAGAGTCTCCTTGGACCACATCTCCAGGGGAAGGTTTGGGAGCTTTACCCAAATCAAGTTATTCGAAGGAGTGTTTTTCAGAGGGTTGTACCCGATATACCACCTGTAGAGAGCAAGGAAGCTCCTTCTATGAACCCAAGGTCACTTCTGAATGGTTTCTACATCACTGGCGCTTAAAAAATGAAAGCAATACCACTCCTTCATGAGATTTGAAACAATGGGAGTATATCCAATCAGTGGTTTCCACTGAACCTCAAGCCATTTTCTCATCGTGGCATCATCCATTTCTGGAAAGTGCCATCTACCCACCAAGGCAAGGTCCTGTAGACTTTCTATACGCTCAGTCAAGTGGACGCTGTCCAATTTTATTGCAGTAGGCAGGGAGTGGTTTTGACAGGATTTCGAGCCTTGTTATAGTGGTTTGCGTGTTCATGCATAACCTTATCCTTCTGTTGAAAAACACTTTTCCTGTTGACCTCCCATAATGGTTGCTCTCTTTGAACCCCTTCCCTATCCCTGTCAGCATCAGGCATCGATGGTTGGACAACCACGTCATCCAGAGTAGATTGCCATCCTCCAGATAACGTGGCATCCCCCCATTCCTTCTCGGCCTGTATTGCTGCCCGTATCATGGCCTCTGTGGCCGACGCATCTGACCCACACTCCATGCGCCTCCAAAATCTTCTCCCTGGCTTAGCTATAGTACCTTTTGTCCTAGATAGATTTCTGAATCAGGACTTTATACCAGAAATTAATAGGCAACTAACCAATCTCTGAACATAAAACCTGGATGAGGTAATGCCAAATGAGGGAATTTAAGACACTTCTGACAATGGATCTGGTGCCAGGAAGACTCGGGAAGGATGGTTCCAATTTTTGAGAGAGGCGCAGAAACAGATACAACCAGTTAGCCAGAGATAATAACTATGGATGATGACACCTCTTAAGGCGAATGACAGAAAAGGGATAAGCCTAAATTCTTTATTCCCACAAGTACGGGACACGTCATCTAAGGTACATATCCCAAATCCCTATGAGATTTGAAATACCATGCTCTGCAATCTTTCAAAAAGCTGGTTTTGGACTTTTAATTTCCGGTCCCATGGAATGGGTTTTCTAGCCTAGAAAACCAGGGATTTTGTTTTGGTGGAAGAAATCTACAGGCTACAGTCCATGGGAGTCTTGGATCCTTCAGAGAGTGAGAGAGTCAACTACAGTAGCAAGCTCATGAGCTTAGGAAAAAATAGTCCCTATCAAGAAATCTTCCTAGGCTTACAGAGAAAAATACCAGCTCCTTGCATATTGTTAACTGGATGACGAATCTTGGAAAACTATGCAACAACAATATATTTCAAAAATACACCACCAGGCTCCTATTTTAATTCGAAAATCTGAACAGGGTTTATAAATCACTACAAACTTCTTCAATTTGTGTATGATTACCCAAAACATGCTGAATAATCCAGACCCTGAACAGAGAAACTTAAAACATGCTGAATAAACCAGACCCTGAACAGAGAAACTTAAACCATGCTGAATAAACCAGACTCTGAACAGAGAAACTTAAAAATGGTTGATTCATAATTCAGACTCTCTTCCCATCTTTATATTTTTAAAGCACCAGAGCAGAAGATTTTCAGACTAAAAAACTCACTGTAACTGTGCAGCTCTATAATTCAGAAGTAAAAACTGCATCCCATAAGCTAAATAGAGACAGAAAAAAAAACTGTAAAGGACAAAGAGTCTGACCTTTTACCAGGCGCATGCCGAGGGGAGAGCGTCTTTTATCCTCCAGCAAACCCGAAAACCAGCAGATTTTGAGCCAAAGAAAAAACACCGAAAGATGAAAGCGGAAGAGTGAAAACGATAAACTGCCAGCTTATGAGAGAAAACTCAGCCCTGCGCCTGGGCGCGCAGGGAAAAAGGAGAGGCTAGCCAAAACTTTTCTCCCCTACCAAAGAACTGGTTATATAATGGCTTCAATGGACGATAGGCCAGTGAAAAACAGAGTGTGCGTGTCAGCCTATGGTTTAGCATGAATGGCTATAGACTTGAGTGCCGTCAGGTGGCGATGGAATGAAGCACGTCGAGTAGCAGACATGCATGGTCGTTCAGACAAAAACAGCTTAAAACGTGGCGGTAAAATAGACAAAGCAAGACATGCACTGGCTCCCGCACTTACCTGCTTAGCAGTGATAGGCTATGAATCTATAAAAAACATGGCTGTGGCGACCTGGTTGGTTGCTTTCAGCTCGCATCTCCCCTCGGCACCGCCCTCAGCATCATGTTCTGTATTTTTGTAATTTTATCTGGTAACCGTCGCCGACGTAATCTATATGTTATATGATAATAGGAAAAAAATACGCTGGAGACATAACTCCAACTTGAATTGTTTTAATTTTATATTTATATTTTTTTAATTTTTTTTTAAAGTTAGTTAATAATTTAGAACTTATAAGTTAATTATTGAAATTATATAATTTAATTGTTTTAATGTTTTTGAAGATACATTTAAAAATATTGTTTAATATAATTTGAATAATGAAAAGTCTCATTATCACTACACTAATTAATTTTAATAATAATTATTCAAACAAATCTAGAATTAAAAAAAATATAAACTTATCCAATACACAATGTTTTTGTAACAACAATTAAAACATAAAAATTAAAGCACTCTTTCATTACAAACATTTAATAATAATTTGAAGTTGGTTTGTGAAACAAGACTATGATTTTATGAGATAATTATTTTTTTATTTAATTAAAAAATATATATATATTTATTTTAATTTTTAATTTATTAAGTATACTAAAAAAAATAAAATTTTTTAAATGTTATTTTTTTAATTACAAAATTTGATAAAAATTTTGCACTTTCAAAAACTTGATTCACATTTAATAAACCCAAAATTAATATAGATCTATATTAATAATTAATAATATATATATTATATATAAATTTTAACATATATATATTTATTTTATTAAAACCTATATATATATATATATATATATATATATATATATTTCTAAAATATTATTATTATGATGATAGTGGTGATGATGGTTACCGTCCACTGAGACCAAATTGGTCTATCGGACCCATAATTTTCTTTCTTAGTTTCTAATTGTCTGGTTCCTCATCTTTCTTGGCGAGATTGGTGTTGTAGCTTTCTTTTTTTCCTCTACAGTCTTCCAACTTTCTTTATCTTGCATCTCCTTCATCTCTTCTGATTCTTGGGACATTGGTGTCTTAGCTTCGTGATCTATTGTGTTCGTCCTTTTGAAGATAGTTGGAGAAGAAGTTTGGTCTAGGAGATCTGTTTTGCTGTTAAATGGAGAGTTATTTTGTGCGGTATTCGAACCCTCATAACTTGAGGGGTTGTCGAGTTCACTCTTTTTTTGTTGAGCGGGGCTTTCCCCCCTGCTTGTCTTGAGAGTTGTTTCTTTCTTGCCTGATTTCTTGTGATTCAGAGTTTTCTCGAGAGTATTCTTCTTTGATGATAGTGTAGTGTTCCTTGTGTGCTCCTTCCCACCATGTACATCTGTGGTGATTTTTTCTAGCAGAATTTTTCTTGGAGGCTTTTGGACAACTTTTGGCTAGGTGGCCTGTCTCAAAGCAGGATCGACATCTGAAGATGACACTTTCATAATCAAGTTTCTGGTTCCACACATAGTCTTTACTTGTTAGGTGTATTTCAGCTATGAATACGACGCTGAAGTCTATTTCCACACATATGCATGCATAGGTGGTTTTGGCATATTCCTCTGTTTCTGGGCACCTATAGTAAAATTTCCCAATTGCATTACCAATGGCTTTTAGCGAAGTGAAATTCCAGAGATGCAAGGGTAGGTTTGGCAATCTCACACAAATTGGTGCTGAGGTTATCACTGTTGTTGAGGGATCGAATGATGGGTTCCATGGCCTCATGAATATGCATGATTTTTCCCAAAACCAAGGGCCGGAATCTAGAATACATTGTCTGCTTTCAGAGTTTTCAAAATCTACTATAAAGAAACCCCTAGCACAAGGGTAGATATTAATTGCATCAGGAATTAGAGGCTCCCATACCTCTGAGATCCAACTGTGGAGAGCTGTCAGCTGCAGCCAAAAAGCATTGAATCGGCAGATTAGGGAACTTTCAGAGAACTTCAAATCATATATATTAATTAATTATTATTATTTTAATCATATTATAAAATTTATTTTTTTATAATATATCTATATATATATATAAATATTATAATATTAAAAATGATTATTGTTATTTAAATTTATCTTAATGTTATAAGAAAGTTAAAATCAAAATTATAATATAATAAAAGTTTATATATATTTATTATCTAAAATTAAATAAAATTTTTCAAAATATTATTATTACATTTATTAATTATTATTATTCTAATCATATTACAAAATTGATTTTTTTATAATATATGGTGGTGGTGGTGGTGGTGGTTAACATCCATTGAGACCATACTTTGGTTTATCAGACCTAAAGAAATGAATTATTTAGTTTGATTTAAGATTTTATTCCTATGCTAAAAAAACTTGGAGAGAAGCCTCCTGAGCTCACTATAATTTTGACAACATAAAAGGCTAGGAAGGTTAGTATTGCAACAAATATTTGAAACTGAGATCTAATGTGGTTGTACGTGGGGCAATCTAAGAGGAAGTGATTTTCATCCTCGATGCTTATATTCTCATAGAAATGGCAGATCCTTTCCATCCATGGCGTTTTAGGAACTGCCCAATAACCCGTTTCACTATGGAGCTCATAAGAGTTCGTTCTAATCATGGCTATATTAATTTTCTTCTTTGAACTAGTTAAAATAGAGAGATACTTTTGATCTTCTAGGGTGGGGTTGATGACCTCCTTATAATATCTTAATTTTCTTTTAGCTGCTAAATATTTCTCACAACACATTTTTCCTTTGAACTTAGAAGTAACAATATTTTTAATGTTATTAATGTTTTGCAATGCAACATTCTCGTCGATCTCCCAATGGTTTAACCAGACCCTGGTGTATTTATACCAACCCTATTTGAGCCTTAGGTGGTTTTGGCTGGAATTTAAAGCTAGCTTAGGAAGTCTATGGTCTCCTATGTTATTGAGCTTGTGTGTGTACAATAGAAGCCTAGTCATAGCTAGGCTTTCAATAGGGATAAGACCCGCTTCTATAAGGAGAATAGGATAGGGTGTATTTCTTTTAATTTTGAGGTTATACGTTATAAAACGCTTCTGGATTTGCATAATCTTTCTCCAGGATTCTCTAGAGATGCTGCAACCCCAAACCTCACGTCCATATAAGATAATAGGAGTGGCTAAAGTTTCAAAGAGGAACTCCTTTCTATCCCACATTACGAGGTTTGTCGTTTTACAATTATTTTCAAGACCAAAATAAGATTTCCACCCCCTATTAATCCTTTTCTCAATGCTATAATTCCAGCTGAGCTTGTGATGAATATCAATTCCTAGCTACTTGTAAGAAGACACTTCCTCCAAGTTACTATTGTCATACATAAAATTAGCGTAAGTGTCCTTCTTGGATTTGATAATCATAACTTTTGTTTTGTCAATGTTAACAGTCATACGCATGGTAGAGCAGAAATCCTTTAGAAGTCTAAGTTGCTTATCAAGATCAGATGCGCACCTTGCGAGAAACAAAATATCGTCAGCATAGAGAAGAAGGATGATGACTATCCCAGCTAATATCGTGCCAGCATAGCCTACTTCCTCTAAACAACCTTCTAGCTTGTCGATGTAAATGCCAAATAGGGTAAGGGAGAGGGGGCAACCTTGTTTAACTCTGATATTACACTTAATATCTTCCGACCACCCCTCAGTGCTCTTTAACTTGGCAATTACATTCTCATATAACCTTATAGCGGCAGCTCTCAACTTGAAAGGAACATTTAGCTCTTCTAATCTATTCCATAGGTTGTTTCTAGGAACTGTATCGAAACCCTTTCTAAAATTCACAAAGCAAAAAAAGAGATTGGATTTATCATTGTGGCATTCCTCCATAATGATCCTAAGCATAACGAGGTGGCCGTTGTTGAGTGTTGCCTTCTAAAACCCACTTGGCCTTTAGTTCGTTTACCTTTCAAGCCATATGCTCAACTTCTTTTCCAAAATGATATCATATAACTTGGCTAAGAGAGGGCTGATCATAATTGTCCGATAATTAGAGGAGTTATTTATATCCCCACTTTTAAAAATAGGGATAATGAGGCTCTGAGTCCATGGTTTAGGGAACCCTTGCTTGACCGCTTGATTGAAAAGTTTGTGGATATGGGCGATGAGGACATGACCTCCAATTTTTAAGATTTTCGCCTGGTAACCTTCAATATCCTTAGCTTTCCCATTTTCCAAGCGTTTAACCCCAAAATCAATGTATTCTAATGAGAAAAATTATTTCGTTGTGATCAGGGTTTCAAAGTTATCCATGACATTTGGAGATTCAATAAGCTTTTTAAGATAGGAATTCCAGTCATGTAAAGCAATTTTATTAGTATCTTTAGTTTTCCTAGTTAGAATCTACCTTCAGAATTCCTTAGGAGCTACCTTAGAGAGGTATAAAAGATTCTCTTGGTTTTTTACGAATATACTGCCTTTTTTTCTTTTTAGTTAGGGCTTCGTATATTTCTATCATGCCAATTTTAAGAGATTCATCAACAAATTCCTTAATTTCTCTCTTCGCACTTTTACAATCTTTGTCATACCACTTTTAATAGAATATGAGAGGGTTGTAGTAAAATTATGATAGAGGCCTTCTATGTTGTCTATACTAGATAAATGAAGCAAATTAGTTTTTAATTCATTTAGAAAGAGATCATTTTTATTTATATCAAAGATTAAGTTCTTTTGGCTATAAGGATTATCTTTTATGGGATCTCTATGCATGAAAAAATTGAGAGTTATAAGTAAAGGTCTATGATCAAATTCAGGCTCACGATCGTTTAAGATGTCAAAATTTATTATTTCATTGTATAAAGGGATATCGGAAATAACATAGTCTACCACGTTGCTACCAAGCCCATGGATGCAGGTCATCTGGCTAGAATTGAGCCACTTCCTTAGACCATTGCAAATTATGAGATCTTGAGCACTACAGAGCTTAGCTAGCTCCGACCCAAATAAGTTCTCCCCGAGCTCTTCAGAGCTCCTTTTTTACCGGCTAGCTAGAGTAAGGTCTTCATCTAACCAAAGAGGATTAGGATTGGAATGATTTCTTAGAAGAATAGCTTGGTTGCTTGAAGTTCAAGCATTAAAGTCACCCATTAAAAGGATATTACCTTCATTCCTTAGGCTAGAAATATCATTCTCTAAACCATTGTAAGGACTATTTTTATCTAGATTATTTTTCTTATAGAAGTTAGAATTGATGGGGGAAAAATAACAGATTGCTATGTAGGTCTTTTTATCATTAATGTCAGTAATCTCTATCCAACTATATTGGTTGTAAGGGTTGTTTTTATAAATCCTAGCATGGGGGGAGATGTTCTTCTTAATGTAACAAGCTATACCCCTAATGCCTCTATAGGAGGATCGCTTGTTCCAGGTAGACCATAGTGCAAAGCCATCTATGTTAGGGACCTTAGATTCTTCATGCTCCCAAGTTTCAACAAGAAATATTATATCAACATCATTTGAGATCCAACTTAGCTTGGGGCGTTTGTACCATGGAAAGCCTTGACAATTCCAAGAAAGAATCTAGAGCATGTTGAATTGCTATTTATTACTATCTTTTTGGTTTCTATCTCGAATAACGACTTTTCTATTTCTGATTATTGCCAATTTTCCTTCCTTCTTAGCTTCTTTTACCTTTTGAACCTCATTTCTTAATTCTGCCTAATATTCTGAAATGAGATCTTCATTTATAAATATTCCCATTCCTTTTAGACTTGAAGTTTTACTAAATATGTCATACTTATGGTCAGTAGAGCTCACCTTTATTTGAATCAGCCTTCCTTTATTCTCAGTTAATTTCCCCAAACTTGTTGCTTCTATGAGACACATTGTTTCCATTTGTAATCTATTATATAATTCTGTCTGGGCTATGGCTAAAGTATCCTCATCTACCTCCTCTTTCAAACCGAAGATTATAAGGTTCAAGACCCTTTTGTTACGCTCATGGTCTAATTCTATCAATTTTTTCATTTCATCTTTAATTGGTTTGATATCTAATTTACCTGCCACACTATTTAGGGTGAGGTAGCTATTAAATTTTTCTTCTAGTTCTTTAATCATGTCCTTCATTTTAAGACTCTCTAAAGTATTACCATGTCCTTGTTGGGATGTTTGGTTTGTATTTTGGTTTTGTTTTTATATAACCTGCAACCTAGTCTCCATTGCCTCCGTTTTATTCTCCAATAGTTCTATTTTATTTTCTATTTGTTTTTGGATTTTGTCTTCAAGAGATGTGAATTTATTTTCTAGCATGGCTTCTAACTCTATTTGTAGCTTGACTTCACTTTCTTCTCTCCATTTCTCTAAAGGCTCTATATACTCATAAAGGCTCTGTAGAGTAACTGTGCTAGGTCTACCTTTGGTAATCTTTGGTAGCTATGGTGAATTATTCATACTTGAAAATATATGAACAGATATGTATTAAAAAAAGATAAAGAATGTGTGCACCTGATATCAACAAACCAGACCGCAAACCACACATGCCTCAAAGAACCGCAACCCGCAGACCATATTGGATCTAGAAAGATGAAGGGATGAGACCTCAAATATTGGAAAAGTATTTGGAAAAATCACACCACAGACCTCATTCATAGACCTAGCATAAGAATTTTTATAAAACCAGTTTTTGAACTGCAGTTTTGAACAACCCAAGTTTTGTAATTCTTTGTATGATTGCACCCTACCTAAACCCTTTGGTTGTTTTTGTTCTGTTTCCATTAATTGGGATCCACTGCAGAAGAATACTTGAGCAAGATATGATACACATGGTAGTTGTGCGATGATTTAGGGCAACCTTGGGGTCTCCAGTGAGACTCCGATTTCTTCGATTTATATAGCGCTTGCCGAGGATATGCTGTTTGTTTTGCCGGTGCAAATCAATACTCAAAAGAAATTATGTTGTAGACATTTGGGCTTAGCTCATCCAACAAATTCGTTACTTTTCGTAACTCCGAGTCATATAGGAGGACTCGTTCAGCCACTCGGGCGTGTTTCATTGGATCATTGACTAATACCCCATTTCACAACAAAATACATGAACCAGTGAATGCTCTTACGTCTAGTCAGATACGATCTCTGTTCCTCGATCAAATCCTGTCAAAATTTTCAGCCTTCACTAACTTCGCTTTGTGCAATACAACTTTTATCATGTACCACTTTAAGATCAGAAAGAATCGACCGCATCGCTACATTAATCAAACAATATTATATATATATATATATATATATATATATATATATATAGATATATATTATAATATTAGAAATGAATATTGTTATTTAAATTTATTTTAATGTTATATGTTATAAAAAAAATTGAAATCAAAATTATAATACAAAAAATAAATTAAATATGTTTATTATTTTTATTTTTTCAATTGAATCACTGTTTTGTAACATTTTATCCCAAATATCACTGCAATATCTCAACGTCGTGAAAAAACATGAACTTAATCAAAATTATTAAGATCCTTAAAATCCATATAAAATCATTTTTAAACAAAAATAATGGAGAAAACATTTATACGATGTTTGACGCTATATAATAAAACAATAAGAAAAATTAAGGAAAACCCAAATGTTCAAGATCTTGTAAGAAATATTAATGGACTATTGAAGAGAATTTTGCATCTTATAAATAAATAACGCCTAAATAACAATGGAGTGAATAATGTAAATATGCATTTATATAACCAGTATTTTAACCAATGAAAATGTAGTAAAACATGAATAGATTTTTGCAAAAATATTTTGCAAAGAGTATCTAATACAAATGCCTATTTATGTTTATAGAAGTAGCAACAAATATAAGACAGTAAATCTGTAAAACAGTAATTATTGATTATGTTAGTGAAGTGATTTATTAAGTTTATAAGTTATTAAAATTTAGAGTATTATAATTAAAATAAACATAAAAGATAAAAAAAAAATTATTAGAAAATTAATTTTTGAATAATTATTTTTAATTATGTTATTGGATGTGATTTATCAATTTTATAAATTATTGTATTTAAAATATTATGATAAGGTGAATTTATGAAGGTCATTAATATTTTTTTTGGTAAGTATGTATGGGACGAGGCGAAGAAAAGTAGTTTGATCAAGCATTTTTTTAAGCCCTTGATCAAGCAATATTGTAGTCTTGATCGAGCTAATTGAGGGCATAAATATTGCCCAATCGAGCTATAAGAAAACTCTTGATCAAGTCCCTATGTAACTTGTGGTCACTTAGGCGCTTGATTGAGTTATTTTTTCACCATTCTTATCAATAGAATATTTGAAAAAAATGTTCAATCAAGCTTTATGCTTGATGAAGCCTTTTTAATTTACTTAAATGCCTTGCCGCGGTCTATGCAAGAAATTTTTACACAAATTGTGGATACAATAGCTAGACCGAGGAGCCAAAAGCTCAACCCAACTACCCAAAGTTTGACCAACGAGCCCAAAGCTCGATCGAGGAGTGCACAGACCCTAGAAAGAACTGTAAATGCTTTTTCTATTCTTTTTTTCTTGCAAATGGAAAATGTATATAGAAAATTTGTTAATTTCTTAATAAATGAATTAATTTTACATGAAAATCATGATAAGAAAATCACCACAAGAAAACCACCACAAAAAACCACCAATGATAACCCTTTTTTTCACAAAGATGTTTTTTTTAGGTTCCATCCATGATGATGATTGTATATGTTTTAATGATGGTATTTATATGTTTTTGTAAAAGTACTTTTTCCATAGGATATATCTCATTAGATATAGTTATTTAAAAGTTGAAAGTTTTATGAAATGTACTTTTCTATGTTTCCTTAGTATCTTGAGAATCTCATGATATGAAATTTTAACAGGTGAAAAAATTAAAGCCAAAATATTAAGATGACTCAAACTAATTTTCAAACTAGTCAGGGACCATAAATTCCATATGCTACATCTTAGAGAGTGTAATAAGCTAAACCCTTACATTTTGACTATATTTACCCTAATATTTTTTCTTAGTCTCCCAAAAATATTTCTAACTAAAAATTCTCAAAAATCAAGTTACAGTAAAATGCTAACTATGTCTCACTATAATCAACTATTATCAATTATAAATGATCACATTTAACTAAAATTAATATGGCTCCCTATTATTATGATAATATATGTTTGCCTATAATTATTTATTATTAAATAAGTTTTACTATAGTTAAATACTAACACCAACACATTAATGTGTTTAATGTATGTTGGTCAGTATATATCTTTCACATTGTTATTTTTATTATTGTCCATAATACAACCTATTAAGGTATACTAAACTGTTAGAAATATTGAGGTGTGGGGGCGAGGAGGGAGAGGGCGGTAAATCAAAATTTCATGCCCAATTTAAATTTACATAAATTATGCTTTCATTTCAAGGTTATTTTGAACATTAATTTCATTAGCAAGAGATTGTGTTGTAAACCATGAACAACATTAAATATAAAAGCATGTAAACCATAAGAATGCAAGACACATCAACACATAGAACATAGGATTTTTAGGTGGAAACCCAATGTGGGAGAAAACCATCATTGATGTTGTCTCTATCTTCATTCTTATTATAAAGAAAATCGTTTACATCTTGTACTGGCACAGACTTTTACTAGTACGCTGGATCATACTTGCAGGAGGCTACAACTTCCACAAATTCTCTATCTTCAACTAATAGGAAGATACTACTCTCTAATCAAGTTTACCAACTCCTACCAAAAGGAACCTCCTACTCCCTCATTCAAGGCTACAACCCTCATTTCTTCCGTGGATCATGTTTCAAAATATTTCACATCAAATCCACCAGTCTCAATCAACCATCAAAATCTGTAGGCCACCTTTCATCAAATTTTCAAAGTAGATCAACACCCAACAATATGCTCAAACCAAACACTGACCAAGTTGAATAACTGAATACCAATATACCAATCACTGAATCACTGAGTACCAATTACACCTCTGCAAACTGTTAATATCACTGACAAATGCACTTAAGCTAAATCCTTTTTCTCAACAAAACTGACAAAAAGCGAGCCAATAACCATCTATCATCAAATTATTTAACTTTCAACAATACCAAAATTTTCACCAACTTCTCTGCAGAAATAAGTTGACTGAAGAAATAATTCCTAAGAAATATTAATAGCAAACCCTAGTATCCAATCTCAACATCAGGCCTCACTAAATAGACAAGTTGGTAAAAACAGTGTTAACAACAATACAAGACTGCTTCATTGTCATAACCAAGTAGTGTTGATCTATCTTGTGTCAAATCAATACTCATCCATACTAATCATCAAGCCATCAAAACCCTTTGTTCATTATCATTCTCAATACTAAGCCAAATACCAAGCAAAACCATCAAATTCTTCTAGCTAGACACCTCACTACAACATCATCTTGAAGTATTCAATTTGACAAATAATATCAATAGTCATACTCTCTATATAGTGCTAATGAATAGATAACCACAAGGAACCTTCTTACTCAAGGAACAAGTATTTCATGCCCAATTCAAATTTACTTAAATTATGCTTTCATTTCAAGGTTATTGAACATTAATTTCATTAGCAAGATATTGTGTTGTAAACCATAAACAACATTAAATATAAAAACATGTAAACCATAAGAATTCAAAACACATCAACACATAGAACACTCGATTTTTAGGTGGAAACCCAATTTGGTAGAAATCCATCATTGTTATCGTTTCTATGTTCTTTCTTATTATAAAGAAAATCTTTTACATATGTACTTGTGCATACTCTTACTAATAGGCAGGATCCTACTTTCAAGAGGCCACAACCTCCAGAAATTGTTTGGCTTCAACTAAAAAGAGGGTGAAAATGTGAAATTGGGTTACACTTTTGTGAGAATTTCCCACAAAAAATTCATAATCTTATTTTTTTGACCACCTAAATAAATTTTCGGCCGACCTAAATAAATTTTCAGACGAACTATTGTTTTAACTTTCGGCCGAAAAATTGACCATTTATATTAACATCAACCATTTGATGGATTTTTTTGTTGGAGGGGAAAAAACCGAAAAAAATATTTTTCAACCGAACACGTTTTTTGGTCGAAAAAATTATTTGGCCGAACAATTTTGTCAGTCAAACAAGGTTTTCAGCTGAATAATTTTTTCGACTGATTTTTTTTAATATATATCACAACCGTAAGACCATTGCATACTTTTATACATTTATTGGTTCGACTGTTTATTTTCATTTGTTGTTAGTTCAATTGCTATTATTCGGTTGGCCTATCAGTGTGCTCGAGGAATTTGCTCTATAAGTATGGATTTAATTTTTTGTTTTGAGTTTTTGGTAATCGTTAGAGTGAGTTTTCTCTAAAGTTTGTTTGGTTTTTGCAGGATTTCTCGATTGCGTTCTCGTTTGCATGCCTTTGCTTGTCGCCTTGTTGCAGGATTGCTCGTTTGTGTGCCTCGACTTATTTGTGTTCCTTGGAATTTTGCGTGCGTCGGCTTATCAGGTACACATAAATAGTCCTTTGGATAATGCATTTAAACATTTGGGAAGAATTTGTAAGGATGAAAAATTCATTTAAATCTCTCTTTTTTTACTTCCAAGGGCTCTCTTTATAATTTCGAAATAATTTGAGAATAAACCTCCTTTGTTTTTACATAGATTATCTATGCCCTCATCCTATGTTATATTTGTAACATCACATGACGAAGATTATTTCGTTTTAGTCACTCTGGCATTTGTGAACATCTCCTCTGGTTTCATATGGATAATTTTTTCCCATTCCCTCTATCATATTTGTAACATCACATGAGGAAGTTCTATTATACAGGTCACTTTGTTTTTGAGGATGTTCTATTATACAGGTCACTTTGTTTTTCTGCTTAGCATTTTTGTCATCTTGTTGTTGAAATATAATTTCAACTGCAGGTTTATTTGATTTGCGATGCGATGAGATCGCAGATCGCATATCGCATATGTGCTTGGTTCCTCCGCTTTGTTCACTTGATTTCCCCGATTGTGATGGTGCGATGCGATCCGATCACATATCGCAGATCGCACTAATATGCTTGTGCTCCATTTTTGTGTTCCAACCAAATGGGATTCTGCGATGCGATTTAAATGAAGTCAATGGTTGAAGTATAGGCCAGCATTAAATGAAATTTTACGTGAAGTAAAAGTTTTTACTTACCGCCAGTAAATGTCAGTAAAACAGTAAATGCTATTTACTGTGGGTTGGTAAGTTTTGGTGAAGTTTTTAATTTTATTTCAGCGGGAGTATGGACACAAGTAAAAGCTGGTAAAACCATTTAATTTTTATTATTTCTTTTACGGAAGATGGCCAGTGAAAACCTGAAGTAATTTCCTTTTGGTTGTCATATATATGTAATGTTTTTTTTTGTGTTTTTAGTGATGAAAATGAAAAGTAATGCATAGCAGTGCGAAGGAAGAAGAGTGAAGAGGGAAGAACACAACAGTGCGTATATATACATAGCAGTGTAAATTGTATTGTAATGCAGAGCAGTGCAGTGATTTTTTGTTGTTGTTGAAATGTGAAATGCAACAGCATGTGAATGTAATGAAAATTTACACACAGCAGTGTAAATCCTTGCAGTGAGAAGATAGAGTAATTTTTTTTGTTTTGTTAAATGTTCTTGGTGAATCCCTCTGAGAGAGAGGAAGAAGTTTGTAACAGCAGTTGCTTTTATTAATGAATAGGAATTTGTTTGTGTGTGAAATCTCTGTCAGCTCAAAGAAATTTTAAAGCTTCCCTATGCCAAGATCCTGTGGCAGAAAAACAGAGCATAGTTCTTTGTTCTGTGATTTTGTTTTTGGAATTTTCCCAGAAAAATTCCCAACAGTGGTATCGGAGCGTTGTTCTCTGGTCTTTTGAGTTTGAAATCACCTGAAATTTCCTTCAACTGGTATCAGAGCTAATCCAGGCTCTTTGAAGGGTTCAAAGAAGCTGAAGGAAGGATTCTTACTGCAGCAACTTCTCCAGCAGTGTGAAGACTCAGCAAAAGAATCCAAGGTATTTCTCAAAGTTTTTTTTGTGTTGCTGTTGAAGGCAGTCTGTTATTTTAATACACAGTGAAGTATTTGAAGCATAGTCAAGTAATGCAAAAATGGCTGGCACCAGCACCAGCAATAGCATGGGTATGCAGCTCCCATTATTTGATGGTAAAAACTATGACTATTGGGCAATAACAATGAAAGCCTTGTTTGCTTCCCAAGACTTATGGGAAATAGTTGAGGATGGTTTTGAACAACCAGCAGATGAAAATGAGTTCAATGCATTAACTCAGGGAGAGAAGGATCTGTTAAAGAGCCACAAGAAGAAGGACTCAAAAGCCCTCTTCTTCTTGTATCAGGCAATGCATGGAAGCGTGTTTCCAAGGTTAGCAGCAGCTAAGACATCCAAAGATGCATGGCAAACTCTCAAGACAGCCTATCAAGGCATGGAGAAAGTGAAGACAGCAAAACTACAGTTGCTGAGGAAATATTTTGAGAACATGTGCATGAAGGAGTCAGACAATATTGACTCATTCTTCACTCAAGTAATTGGCCTGGTCACACAAATAAGATCTCATGGAGAGATACTTGAAGAAAGGAGGATTGTGGAGAAACTATTGAGGTGCCTACCCTCAAGGTTCCATGTGATTGTCACCACCATAGAAGAGACAAAGGATCTCTCAAATTTTTCAGTTGATGAGCTTCATGCATCACTGATCACACATGAGCAGAGGTTGAGTAGAAATGAACACTTATCTCTAGAGCAAGCCTTCAAGACCCAAATGTCCTTTGGAAGAGGAAGAGGTCAAGGCAGAGGAAATAAGAGAGGAAGAGGCAGAAGCCAGAATAGAGGTGGAAGGAACAGTCCAGCGAATGCTCAAGGAAGAGGCAGCAATCAAAATCAGAACCAAGGCCAAGGCAACAGCGAACAAGGAGGACAACATCATGCTCAAGGACAAAGGTCTGAAAAACCCAATGTCCAATGTTATTATTGTAAAAAATATGGGCATTATGCCAGTGAATGTAGGAAGAAGCAGCATGATGTGAATAATAGATCTAATGCAAATATTACTAGAGAAAATGTCAGCCAAGATAATGTTTTGTTAGTTTGCAATATGGCTGAAACAAATAGTGAAGATATATGGTTTCTAGACTCTGGTTGCAGCAACCATATGACAGGAAACTTAGCCCTGTTTTCTGCTTTACATCAAAGTGTGAAGTCACAAGTCACACTTGGGACTGATAGCAAAATTTCTGTTATGGGTAAAGGAGAAGTTAAAATATTCACAAAGCAAGGTGAAAGGAAAACGATAGCATATGTCGATTATGTTCCTGGAATGAGATGTAACCTTTTGAGTATTGGACAGCTAGTTCAAAAGGGTTACAATGTCTTCTTTGTAAATGATATATGCACCATCATGGATAGAGCACCCAGCAAAAGATGTATTGTTGAAGTGAAGATGACGAGGAACAGGATGTTTCCTCTTAGAATAAGAGCAGATTTGAAAAACAAAGAAGTAATTGTAGCAGTTTCCCAAGAGGCTTTCCAAAGCCAACCAAAGGATGAAAACTGGTTGTGGCACTTGAGATTTGGACATCTCAACTTTGGAGGTCTTAACTTGTTGAACAGAAAAGGAATGGTAAGAGGATTACCATTGATAGAGAAACCGGACAGCCTTTGTGAAGGCTGCATATTGGGAAAACAACACAGAGAAAGTTTTCCTTCAGGGAAAAGCATAAGGGCAAAAGCACCCTTAGAAATTGTCCACTCAGATTTATGTGGACCAATGCAAACCCCATCTTTAGCAGGTAGCCAATATTTTCTAACATTTATTGATGATTTTACAAGAAAAACTTGGGTTTATTTCTTGAAGAACAAATCGGAAGTGTTTGAAAAATTCCGAAATTTCAAAGCACTTGTGGAAAATCAAAGTGGGCTACGTATCAAAGTTTTGAGAACAGACAGAGGAGGTGAGTATATCTCCAAAGAATTTTTATGTTTTTGTAGAGAAAATGGAATTCACAAGCAATTCACAACAAGGTACACCCCACAGCAAAATGGAGTTGCTGAAAGAAAGAACATGACCATTATGGATATGGCAAGGGGCATGTTGAAGGCAAAGCATTTGCCAAATGTTTATTGGGCTGAAGCCGTAAACTGCGTTGTATATATCTTGAATAGGTGTCCTACAAAAGCTGTGATGAACAAAGTGCCAGAAGAGGCATGGAGTGGGAGAAAGCAAGGAGTCACCCACATGAAAATTTTTGGATGTGTGGCCTATGCACACATTCCTGATCAGCTAAGGAGGAAGTTGGACAGCAAAGGGGAGAAATGTATCTTCATTGGATACAGTGAGGAATCCAAAGCTTACAGGTTGTATATCCCATCCACCAAGAAATTTTTTGTGAGCAGAGATGTTCAGTTTATTGAGGAGGAAGCTTGGGATGGAAGCATAGAGAAAACAGTTAATGTTAAAAACTGTTTGTCTCATGATGAAGATGATGAGGAGATGGTAGAAATACATCCCCAAACAGCAGCGCCAACACAAGGACAGCAAGGAACACCTTTGAGGAGAAATGAGAGTGCTTCTCCAAGCACACCACAAGGAGGAAATTCAAGTGCATCTTCAAGCACTTGCACACCAAGTGAAAGAGGTAAGAAGTTCAGAAACTTGAGTGACATTTATAATGAAGGAATGAATTCTTTGTTTGCATTATATTGTCATGTTGATGATCCTATTCATTTCGAAGATGCTATTAAAGATAAGAAATGGATAGAAGCTATGGATGAGGAGATGAATGCCATAGAGAGAAACAAAACATGGGATTTGGTTGAGCTACCAAAAGGTAAAGAAGTCATTAGAGTTAGATGAGTCTATAAGACCAAGTGCAATGCTGAAGGAAAAATTGAAAGACACAAGGCAAGACTTGTTGTCAAGGGATACAAGCAGCAGTATGGGAGAGATTATGAGGAGACTTTCGCACCGGTTGCAAGAATGGAAACCGTGAGAGCAGTGTTGTCCATAGCAACACAAAACAAATGGAAAGTCTACCAGATGGATGTGAAGTCGGCATTCCTAAATGGAGTGTTAAAGGAGGAGGTTTACATTGAACAACCTCTAGGCTATGAGAAGAAAGGTGAAGAGCACAAAGTGTGCAGATTGAAGAAAGCTCTTTATGGGCTGAAGCAAGCGCCAAGAGCGTGGTACAGTAGAATAGACTCCTATCTACTGGAAAATGAATTTGACAAATGTGAGGGAGAACCCACAGTCTACATCAAAGAAAAGGATGGCAAGATTTTAATTGTTTTCTTGTATGTTGATGATGTTATTTTTACAGGTAATGATAACTACCTCATTGAAAACTTCAAATCAGTCATGAAAGAGGAATTTGAGATGACTGACATGGGTTTGCTGAGATACTTCTCAGGAATAGAAGTAGATCAAAATGAAAATGGGATTTTTATCTCTCAAGCAAGATATGTAAATGAAGTGTTGGAAAGATTCCACATGCATGAGTGCAAGGCAGCAATCACTCCCACGGTAATGGGATTAAAACTCAGCAAGGAAGATAGCAGCAAGGATTTTGATCCTAGCTTGTATAAGAGCATAGTTGGCAGCCTTATGTATTTAACTGCAACTAGGCCTGACATAATGCTTGCTGTTAGTTTGATTTCCAGATTCATGGAGAGGCCAAAAGAGGCACATTGGCAAGCATCAAAAAGAATTCTGAGGTATGTCAAAGGTACAAAAAGATTTGGCATTTTATATACTCTTTCAGAAAATTTAGATTTAGTTGGCTACACTGATAGCGATTGGGCTGGAAGTGTGGATGATTGGAAAAGAACTTCTGGTTATGTTTTTCACATGAGTTCAGGAGCCATTTCATGAGCTTCCAAGAAACAACCAATCATGGTGTTATCTACAGCAGAAGCAGAGTACGTGGCAGCTACAGCAGCAGCGTGTCAAGCGGTTTGGATGAGAAGAATGTTGAGGAGTTTAGGCCAAGAGCAGGCAAAAGCAACAGTTATTTTTTGTGACAATAGCTCAGCTATTGCCTTGTCCAAGAATTTTGTGTTTCACAAGCGAACGAAACACATTGATACAAGGTTTCACTACATCAGAGAATTAGTGAACAATGGAGAAATTGTTTTACAACATTGCAGCACTCAGGAACAGGTTGCAGACATTCTGACAAAGCCATTGGACCAGAAAAGCTTTGAATTGTTAAGGAAATGTTTGGGTATGATTGAATACCCAGCAGTTGAAATTAAAGGGGAGTGTTGAAATATAATTTCAACTGCAGGTTTATTTGATTTGCGATGCGATGAGATCGCAGATCGCATATCGCATATGTGCTTGGTTCCTCCGCTTTGTTCACTTGATTTCCCCGATTGCGATGGTGCGATGCGATCCGATCGCATATCGCAGATCGCACTAATATGTTTGTGCTCCATTTTTGTGTTCCGACCAAATGGGATTCTGCGATGCGATTTAAATGAAGTCAATGGTTGAAGTATAGGCCAGCATTAAATGAAATTTTACGTGAAGTAAAAGTTTTTACTTACCGCCAGTAAATGTCAGTAAAACAGTAAATGCTATTTACTGTGGGTTGGTAAGTTTTGGTGAAGTTTTTAATTTTATTTCAGCGGGAGTATGGGCACAAGTAAAAGCTGGTAAAACCATTTAATTTTTATTATTTCTTTTACGGAAGCATGGCCAGTGAAAACGTGAAGTAATTTCCTTTTGGTTGTCATATATATGTAATGTTTTTTTTGTGTTTTTAGTGATGAAAATGAAAAGTAATGCACAACAGTGTGAAGGAAGAAGAGTGAAGAGAGAAGAATGCAGCAGTGCGTATATATACACAGCAGTGTAAATTGTATTGTAATGCAGAGCAGTGCAGTGAGTTTTTGTTGTTGTTGAAATGTGAAATGCAGCAGCATGTGAATGTAATGAAAATTTACACACAGCAGTGTAAATCCTTGCAGTGAGAAGACAGAGTAATTTTTTTTGTTTTGTTAAATGTTCTTGGTGAATCCCTCTGAGAGAGGAAGAAGTTTGTAACAGCAGTTGCTTTTATTAATGAATAGGAATTTGTTTGTGTGTGAAATCTCTGTCTGCTCAAAGAAATTTTAAAGCTTCCCTGTGCCAAGATCCTGTGGCAGAAAAACAGAGCATAGTTCTTTGTTCTGTGATTTTGTTTTTGGAATTTTCCCAGAAAAATTCCCAACAGTGGTATCGGAGCGTTGTTCTCTGGTCTTTTGAGTTTGAAATCACCTGAAATTTCCTTCACTTGTATGGGATCGAATGGTCATCTGGATCCACCTTTTGAGGCGATGTTTGGAGTTTTCTTCCTTCACAAGAGAAATGTGTAATTTCTTTGCATCATTGTAATAGAAACATGTTTTTCCTAACTTGTAGATTTTGAAATCTAGCAGAATGAAATTTCATGAGTTGTCTTCCTCCACAAGAGAAATGTGTAATTTCTTTGCATCATTGTAATAGAAACATGTTTTTCCTGACTTGTAGATTTTGAAATCTAGCAGAATGAAATTTCATTTATTTTGGAATCTAGCAGATAAAATTTTGTTTATTTTGATTAGATTTCCTACATACTTTAGAATTTCTTTATCTTTAATTAGATGTCCAATATATCTCAAAATTTAGAATTAATATAAAAATGATTAAATTTACAATTAACGAAAAGATTATCATGAAAATAAAAATATTTTCCTTCTATATTATTACCACATATAATAATATTTTGCTTCCAATCTATTTACCACTGTTTTAATATTTTCCTTTTTCTTTAAGTAAGATGGGCATACGTGGAATTTCTGTGGTTAAAATTGTCGGGGTCATTAGCCCATGACTACATATCAGGACGTTCAATTAGTACAATAATAGTCCTACAAAAAATCAGAATCAATGTTTAAATGCATGTAGAGTAACTTATTTAATTAAATATAGCTCCTTTTAGTGAGCTCCGCACTATAAAGTTAACCATTTATCTAATATCTCTCTCGAATTCCTCTGACGTAAAGCAGAGAAATAATGCATGAGAAAAATAGCCCTGAAACACCCTTTAATGGAAGATTTGCTAAAAACTCATAAAATATATTTCAAATTAGTAAATACCAATCTGAAAATTTTTACCCATAAATTAGCAAATTCCAATATAAAAAGTTAGCTCAGGTGTTACGAGTTATAAAATTTCATTGCTTATCAGAGTGGCATTTCACGTACTATTAGGAAATACAATGTATGTTCCATGCTTGAGGGCCATTATATGGAGTCTCTGTCAGTTTAGCAAATTAGATGGACCAAACAAGTGGTTGAACGAATATATCCTTAAAGGTGAATCTAGGAACTTGTATGATCACTTGTTTCCAAGTAATCTCTTTGTTTTCCATGTAATATATAGCATGGGATTCTTCACTTCTAAACTAGTTATGCTCTGTGAATTGCATTCACATTCCAAAGTGTTGGATGGCGTGAACACATGGGAAAAGTTGCTTGATGCAAAATTTCAATTTGTGGCTATTTGGAACGTAGGTGAAAAAATTGTGAATCTTCAGCTCCTATCACCTACAACTATCATCCTTATCTCATGAACCATTTTCTTCCATATTTCGTAATTGGCTTTTGGTAATTGTTTTCAGTTTCGGAATTATATAATCCTTTTAATTCTTTAGTATTCAATATAAACAAAATTGGTAAAAGGCAATTAGGTAGCAATAACGATAATGGTAGCAAGATAAATTTAACAAGGAAAAGGCCTTGGACCCTTCACATTAACACACTTTAGCCACAGCAAACATAATAATGGTTGCATAAAGATACAATTGAAAACTTTCAACTTCAATTAAGGAGGTGGAGCATATAAAAAATCTAATTAATGAACTTCTATAATAAATTTATATATGTCAAATTGTACAGAAATAATATGGTTATTGAAAGCCACTTTGCAATCACAACAAAAATAAAGCTTATGATTATAGGAAGAGCTAATAGATTTGTTGGTTGGTTTGCAGGAACAACCCCTCCAAGTTTAAAAACTTCAGCAGTTTTTCCTCCGACACACATGTTGGAGATCAGATGCACAGAAAAAAATAAAATATACACAGCAATCAAAAAACATGCACAGAGACACAGCTTTTAACGTGGTTCACCCAACCAATCTGGGCTACGTCCACACAACTAAGGCATCGACAATATTATTAATAAAAAAAAAACAGGAGATTACATCAACCAAGCTCTCACACTACTCCCAGCTATCCGTATGACCACCTATTTTATAGCAGGGAGAATCTAACTGCCTCTCACATCAAATTTAGGATGCATTAATTTTCTCCCAACAACCTGGAGCTAATCCAGCAACAGATTTCTATTGTTGTCACACACTGGGATTTTTGCCTATTTCGTCTAAAACAGAAAAATCTCAACAATCTCCACCTTGACAACAATTAGCCTGATGCCCTGTTTGTTTATTATTTTTATCTTTTCTGCAAGCCAAGAGAAGCCAAACACCAACGTAGCTTCTCTAACAAAACTAGTTTCGTGAACATGTCTGCACAGTTTTCCTTTGTATGCACCTTTTCAAGAGAGACTCCCCTTTCAGTGATAACCTGTCTTACAAAATGGTACTTAATTGGAATATGCTTTGATTTACTATGATAGGCCGGATTCTTAGCCAAATGTATTGCACTTTGACTATCACAAAGTAATCTGATGTTGTCCTGTAACCTACCAAACTCACCAAGCAAACCTTTCAACCAAACCGCCTCTTTGCAAGCATGTGAAGCAGCAATGTATTCTGCTTCAGTAGTGGATAAAGCAACAATGTTTTGTAGCTTTGACATCCAGCTAATAGCTCCACCTACAAGAGTAAAGACATACCCTGAAGTTGACCTTCTCTTATCCAAATCACCTGCAAAATCAGAATCAACATATCCGCAAACAGATTCACTACTCTTATTGTAAGTTATACAATAACTACTTGTGCCTCTTAAATACCGAAGCACCCATTTTACTACTGACCAGTGCTCTTTACCCGGATTTTCCATGTACCTGCTGACAACCCCAACTGCATGTGAAATATCTGGTCGCGTACACACCATCGCATACATCAAACATCCTACTACATTGGCATATGGAATTCGAGACATATTATCCTTTTCTTCATCTGTATTAGGACATAAACTGGAAGAAAGCTTGAAATGGGAAGCTAAAGGGACTGACACAGGCTTCACATTATTCATACCAAACCTCAAAAGTATTTTCTCAACATACTTCTGTTGTGATAGCCACAGCTTACCATTACTCCTGTCTCTGAAAATCTCCATGCCCAAAATCTGTCTTGCTGCTCCTAGATCTTTCATATCAAACGTCCTTGCCATCTGAGTCTTCAACCTGTTGACTTATTCAATGCTTTTGCTTGCTAAAAGCATATCATCAACATACAACACTAAGATAATGAACATGCCATTATTTAACTGCTTAAAGTAAACACAATGATCATATTCACTTCTTACATATTTCTGACTCAACATGAAAGAATCAAACTTCTTATACCACTGCCGTGGCGATTGCTTCAGGCCATATAATGATTTCTTGAGCCTGCAGACAAATTTCTCATTGCGACGCTGAACAAACCCTTCCGGTTGTTCCATATATATTTCCTCATCTAAGTCTCCATGTAGAAATGCAGTCTTAACATCTAACTGCTGCAACTCTAAATCAAGCAAAGCCACTAATGCTAACACAATTCTAATTGAAACAATTTTAACCACTGGTGAAAAAATCTCATGAAAGTCAATACCGGCTTTCTGAGAAAACCCTTTTGCAACCAGCCATGCTTTGTACCTGTCTTCCGTAACTGTACAAGAGAGGATTCATTAAACTTTACATCTCTGTTGATGATGATTTTGCGGGTAGTAGGATCCCACAATCTATATCCCTTTGTTCCATCACCATACCCAACAAAGATATACCTTTTAGACTTTGGATCTAATTTAGTTCGCTGACGTTTAGGCACTAGAGCATATGCTTCACAACCAAACACTCTGAGTTTATAATAGTCACAAGGGTGTCCTTTCCATACCTCTTGCGGAACCTTGCAGCCTATCGCCATTGATGGAGATCAGTTTATCACATAACAAGCTGTTGCCACTGCTTCCGTCCACAACTCCTTTTGCAACCCGGCGTTACTCAGCATACACCTTGCTCTCTCTAGAAGAGTCCTGTTCATGCATTCAGCAACTCCATTTTGCTGAGGAGTATAAACCGTGGTCTTATGTCTCTCGATCCCTGCATCCTTGCAATAGCTGTCAAACTCCTTGGAGGAAAACTCACCACCATTGTCAGTTCTTAAACATTTTATAGTTCTACCAGTGTTGTTTTCTACCAATTCTCTAAACTGCTTGAAAACTGTAAAAACATCAGACTTCTTTTTCAACATGTAGACCCATACTTTCTGAGAAAATTCATCAATAAACGACACAAAATACGACGAGCCACCATACGAGGTTGTAGGTGCTGGACCCCAAACATCTGAATGAATATAATCAAGTATTCCTTTACTAGTATGTTTGCCTGTTTTAAACTTTTGTTTACTTTGTTTTCCAAACAAGCAATGTTTACATAAATCTAACTTTCCAGATCTTAGATTAGGAAGTAACTTGCGATCAGCCAAAATTTTCAACCCTCGTTCGCTCATATTTCCCAACCTTTGATGCCATAGGCGAATGGAACTACTGTCCTGTTCAGACACCGACACATGATCTGACCCAGTTCTACCTTCTAATTGAAAAAGATTTCCTACCTTCTTAGCCTTCATCACTAGTAAAATACCTTTATAGATTTTCATAACTCCACCTTGAATTACAGTTTTATATCCATTCGTATCCAGTGCTCCTAATGAAATTAGATTTTTTCTTAGATCTGGTACATGTCTCACATCAGTTAACAATTTGGTTATGCCATCAAACATTTGCAGTTGTATACTTCCTATCCCAACAATACTGCAAGTGACATCATTACCCATGTACACGACTCCATCATCAACTGATCTATATGTCTTAAACCAATCTTTATGAATACACATGTGGTTAGATGCCCCAGAATCTAACAACCAATGTTGATCATGTTTTGAAACATTAACATACAATACCTCATCACTCATACCTGAACCAGATACTGAGCCTGTATCTGTAGTGTTGGCTTCCTTCTTTTCTGTCGAAGAACCTTCTTTAGCAATCTGCTTTCGCTTCCAGCAATCCTTTTTCAGATGTCCAGCCTTGCCACAATGCCAGCACTTCACCTTTGTCTTCTTTCCTTTGGACTTTGAACGAGAGTCGCTATGCTTTCCCCCGGAGTGTCTCTCTCTTGAGCGACCTCTGGCCATCATTACCTCTGACGTAGAGGTATCTGCATTCGACCTCTTCCTTGTCTCCTCAGACAACAAGGCTCCAACAACATCGTCAAACTCAAGAATGTCTGCTGTACTAAAGCTTATGGAAGTAACAAAGTGATCCCAGGATTCGGGCAATGAACACAATAGAGTTATTGCCTTATCCTCTGAATCAAATTTCACATCTAGACTGTCTAATTGCACCAGTAAGGTATTAAAAACATTTAGGTGATCAGTAATCGAGGTACCTTCTTTCATCCGCAAACCGTAAAGTTTCCGTTTCAGGAGAATCCGATTTGTCAAGGATTTCGTCATATACAGCTTCTCCAACTTCGTCCACAAACCAGCTACAGTCTTCTCTGACACGATGTTGAATAAAACATCATCAACCAAACACAACCAAATTCTGCTCAAAGCTCTGCCATCCAATTCATTCCACTCATCATCTGTTACGGGGGAAGGCAGTTTGGACCTGCCCAACAATGCCTTTGCCATGCCTTGCTGTACCAGCAGATCATGCATCTTTACCTTCCAGATCTCCAAATTATTTTTGCCATTAAATTTCTCGATTTCGAATCGAGCACTCTGAGTTTTCGCCATCTTGTCTAAAACAAAGAATCTCCAATTTTAATTTAACAAAAAACAAAATTGAATGTCAATAAATGCCTATGCCTCAGATTATCTTCGCCTTTTTAAAACAAAATCAACAACCCCCGGTGCTTTTGCTGTTTAAACCTCAGATTTCAAATTAAAAAAGAAATGGCGCTTGCTGACCAGCACCTGAACCGCGCCTATTAAAAAATGCTCTGAGTGTTGACAAATTGGCGCGAGAATCCCATTCATATGTGCGCTAATTCAATTGGCTGGCGCGACTGTGATTGAATTACCCACACCAAGCAGAACACGTATAAAAAACAAAACGCACTCATCAAAACAAAACGCACTCACCAAAAATTTTCTGGGTGTTCTGACATTACACGTATCTGACATACGCAAATCCTGGCAGCTCCAAACACTGCAGGACACCCACGCTGGTTCAATTCCACGCGGCTGTAAGTATGGTTGAAATCCACATATGGAAACGCTGTCACATACAACGCGCAACAACAATCTATACGCAACATCGTGGAAAAGTGCGCTCTGGTTTTGGAATGTGAACAGTATTTGCCACACCGCTTATTACATCTGGTCAGGGATTCGGGGCAACCACTCAAGCAATCAACAGAGCACTAGAATGCAAAGGTAAAGGCACCGATAAAGTTAACGACCGCATCAAACATTCACGTTGATATTAACATATATATCCACGCAGGTTTTGATAATATATATATCCACGCTGAGTTGAAATATATCAACGCAGGTGTCCAAAATCTATCCACGCTGACAGGGATTTTATTTGGACAGCAAAAATCAACACAAACAAAAAAAACATGCATGCTATTACCATTTAAAATTCACGTGACACGAAGCTGCGCCACGCCAAGCCACCGGATTATCACTTCACGTGCTGGGGAGAACTCTATGAACAAGCAGCTTCATATGCAGGTCTGCGTAGACAATTGTCAAGGCTCAGCTCCACGCCGATCGAAAACTGGTGTATACAAGGCTCAGCGCCACGTTAACTGCTCAAGGCTCAGCGCCACGTTAACACTGGTGTATACAAGTTAATTGAAAACCTCCACGCAGCGGTGATATACACCCTCCACACTTAGTCATACGCACCTCCAGCACGCGATCTCAGCACCTCCAACATGCTCTGATACCAATTGTTGGAGATCAGATGCACAGCAAAAAATAAAATATACACAGCAATCAAAAAACATGCACAGAGACACAGCTTTTAACGTGGTTCACCCAACCAATCTGGGCTACGTCCACACAACTAAGGCATCGGCAATATTATTAATCAAAAAAAAAAAACAGGAGATTACATCAACCAAGCTCTCACACTACTCCCAGCTATCTGTATGACCACCTATTTTATAGCACGGAGAATCTAACTGCCTCTCACATCAAATTTAGGATGCATTAATTTTCTCCCAACAACCTGCAGCTAATCCAGCAACAGATTTCTATTGTTGTCACACACTGGGATTTTTGCCTATTTCGTCTAAAATAGAAAAATCTCAACAACACACAAATTCATAAGGAGAAGCAAATCATTATCTAAAACCTTGATATTGTCGTTGTCAATAATTAAGTGATCAAGAACCTATGGTAAGCTCATCACACTGCCTATAGCTACTGGTTGCCAAAATTATTTATATCCTTTTAGAAATATCATCTCAGGGGAAACTTCTCGCATGTCCAACAGAGTTCCAAATTGTATCGGTTGTATAATATGACGTTTTCCAATTTTCACAGATTTCATAGTATTATACTTTTATCACATCATAAGAGATTCTATGACTATTTGATTCCTTTCGTTTACATTCTTATTTAGTATGTCCCTCGAACATGCATGTGGTACACCAAAGCTCCATTTTCCTCAACTGCAATGCTAGGTCTTAGATATATTTTTGCATTCTCTCTATAGTTCCTTCCAATATTTCATCATTCAATGAGATTTCCCATTCGTTGTTAGTTTCAATTTGCTATGATTTTCTTAGTGCTTCATATGTCTTTATTTCATGCATTTTGAACGGTTTTCTTATTTTTTCTGGAGCAGTCTTGCCCCAAATGATTGTACTGAGAGGTCCTTATTGATAACATATGAGATCTGGCTAAATAGATTCTTCAATATTTTGTTGTAATCCTATACCTTTTCATATGGCATTTGTTTTATTTATTTCATTTTCTACATCATCATACTCGTCATCTACATCAACCTGCTCATGATCTTCTGGTAGTGAATTCTTAATAATTTTTCCTTCAGTCAATGTGGCCTTTTCTCCAACACGACTTTGATATCAATGAGCGGTGTAATAAAAATGAAGAAAAACCATCTTCTATATGTTAAAAATCGTAAGACGCATTTCAAAAAAAATAAAATCATAACAAGTCAAAATCCATAGAAACACAGGTTATAAAGTATCAAGATGTAAGGTTTATTAAAAAGTACTCACATTCTAGACCATTGCAATAATTCTCCATAGATAGTGCAAACTAATTTGCTAAAATGTTTTCTTTGTGTTGATTTTTTTATTTAGGAAACAATTTTGTGTATTAAGAAAAATTGGACTTTTATTTCTCCACCATCTGTAATCGATTTAAATTTTAAATAAAGAAGTCTTTAGATATAAAAATCTAAACATTGGAGAAAGGAACCAACACAATTCCAATAGATATCATAAATCATGATGCCATTTATATGTTGGAATGTTATTAATCAATGGATTAAAAAAATTGACAAATGACAAATATTCCAACACTAAAATCAAGACATGACAATAAAGGGATGCATTAACACCATCCAAATCACAAGATTAATCTTGATCAACACCAAATAAATATGAATCAACAACATTATTCATACCTTCAAAAGAATTAGTATTCACAAATAGAGAACGGACAAATCAACACCTTAATTGGAAAAAATGAAACAAGAAGTTCCATCCAAACAATCAACCAATCAAAACTCCCAATGAAAATTCCCTTAACAATTTGTCTCAATATTTGTTGAATTGAACTAAGGTGTCAAAGGTATATTAGTAATGTGGTATCTTTCTTTACAATGGAATGAATGGATCTTCACATTAAACTATAGTATGAACATTTTCATGAATTTTTAGGTGGTGTAAAACTAATGGCACCACTAACACAACATAGAAAATGTTAGTTTATTAAATTTCCCAGGTGTACTAGGTGGCATGACCTTTCCAAATGGATAGCTTTTATTTTTCATGGATAGCTTTTATAGTTAGTATTTCCTTTCCAAATGAATTTTAAGAGGGAGATTAGAGCATTGAGCTTCCATTCCTCAATATCATTGAATTACCTCTTATTTTGATTTAATCAAGTGGACATGATTCATCATATGTAAGTAAGCAAATAAATTCAAATTATTTCAATAGCATACCCCCTTTTGGGTGGCTCTTCAAGTAGTAACCCCTTAGGAAGTAATATATCTCACCTGATATCCTTCCTTATAATGATCACACTTCTATATATAGAACTATAAACCCTAGAAGACCAAATAAGACTCAACATATACACATTAGGATCTGATATGCATCTAAGGAAACATTGGGAAAGAAGACCTAACTATCCATTTTGCATACCAAACTTGATGCACCCACATAATGTTGAAGAATCTAGGGCAAGTGGGATTAATTTGATTCTTCTAGACTTGATAAGAATTTGTGAAGTACTTTTGCAATTTATCTTAGCTTGTTCTTCTTCTTACTATAAGTGTGTGTGTGTTTGCTTCATCAAACTACTACCAAAATAAATGGACAAGAACACAAGATGTTTGGCTTTCTGTCATGGCCAAAACCTCTCCATCTTGGAGACGAAAACCTGCACAAAATTCTTCTTATATAGATTATAATTGACGACTACCAAAATCAAGACCATGACCCTTGACCTATCAAGCCATTCCAACACCAAGACACCAATCCTCTTCTTACTCCTGAGATCATCATCATCATTACTGCTTTACCAAGATCATTATTATTTCACCTTGATTGCTCATTGAGATCACCATTGTGCCATTACTGAGATCATCTCTTCACCTTCATCACGGTCACCATCATAACAACGAGGTCCATATGTATCTATTCATGAGAATTGCATCGAGAACTTCTACATGATCAAGACTTTGTAACTATGTATTCCACATATCCATGACAGAGACTGAGATCATGACTACATCCATATTATATGTTAATGCATGTCACTGTGGGATTATACCAAAACATGTCATTGCGGGATTGAGAGTACTA
This sequence comes from Pinus tabuliformis, assembly GCA_031772625.1. Lineage (NCBI taxonomy): Eukaryota > Viridiplantae > Streptophyta > Pinopsida > Pinales > Pinaceae > Pinus > Pinus tabuliformis. Next base: position 917,727,745 of record CM062819.1, read on the forward strand.
CTGTAGGATCATCGAAGTCCTCTTCATCACAATTAAGCCAACACTGTAATAGTACCAAGATAGTATTCTGAGAGTGTAAATATGTTGAGACAGAGACTTCAACTAGGGTGTCGAGGTAGTGGTATTCATAATAAAAATACACAAGCTGCATTATGGATAGACTTTGACATTACCTTCCTGTGGCATACAAAACCCTTCTTGTAACTTCCATCCGAAACTTCTGAGGGATTCGAGTTATGGTTATATTATTTTGTGAAGATCCTAGTCACATATATATAGTGGTCAACCTATGCATTTGAGCCAACATAACAGTGTGAGCCTTTATGTCTTTTTATCGAGCCGACATGACTATATTTGTTAATTAATTTGTAGGTCGACATGATTGTTCTTGTTAATTCATTTTTCTTGCTGCCTTCTTCAATGGGATGGTGCTTGTGTTGGAGGGCTTTGATCTAGACACTAGGATGACTCTTTTACACTACATATAAGCTCAAGAAGACATTGACTCTTTGAATTTCCTAGACCTAATAAATGAGCAAGAAACTCATTCTTATAATTCACAAAAATAATATTTTTTTCTTGACAAGTACAAAGATCAAAATTACATTTGTAAATTTTGAACCTAGTTACACTTTATTCAACACTCCCTCTTAACTAGGTAGGTATTTACAATGGTACTTGGTTATTTGCAATCTGAAGAATTTATCATTAGAAGAATCGAATTGGTAATCCCATCTGTATAGCATCATATCAATCAGCATTTCCATAGTTCAAGGCCTTGACTAACAACTCCATCTCTCCATGATACCATGAGCTACAATGTTAGCAAGACCAATGATATATAGAGACATTCATCATTTTCTCTCAAGGTACATACCCACCTAAGTGTTCATTTCATATGACCTTCTAGGACTATTATTATCTTGGGTTCCCAGCCCTCAAAGAATATTGATCCTCTTGCCTACTCTTATCTTGGATTCCCTACACATCCTCAAAGAGTATCGGATGCTAGATGATTTCCCAATCCTCCCATTGTTTCTTCCGAAGTGAAGAAAAGAATGTTGTGTCTCTCATGTGTATAAATTTCCATTCATGGCCTTCATCTAGACTTACGGTTGTTAGTCCTGGTCTGGTGCATGACACATGACATGGAAAAACAAAATTATCACTCCTTTGCAATCAGGGGTGATTTAATTCAAACTCCCTCTTGATCACAAACCTGTCAAAGCTCCCTCTTAGATAGGGAGTCTTTTATACATCAACAACTTCCTCTTCGTGGGTTCTTCAGCTGGTTCATATTCTTCTCTCCTTGATTTCATGAAATTTAGTCGAGCTTCTTCCTTGTAGGGAAACAACCATGGATCACTTTCCTTCTTATTCCATCAAGTCATTCCTTTCTTCATGGAAATTGGCCTTCTTGGCATACATTTGGAACTTTATTCATATGGCTACTTATTTTCTCTCCATGCTTCTTTTAGGAGTTTCCATCGATCACATGAATGTTGGTTGCACTTGTACTTACAAGTCTTGTTCTAGTAGCCCTACATGAACTCATCCAAACATTATTCAAGAAATCAAAACATCATATTAAATTAAATCATACCTTACGGGATGGATTTCCATCATGACATATTCTTGTAGGTATCATCATCCTGCACACTTATTGACATATCTACCAAAGATATCCATTGTCAAGGGTCTTTATCTATTTCATACTTTCATTAGAGTCTTTATATCTTTCTAGGAGATTTCCTAGTTAAATATTCTTGGTCTTTTGGATGTTGATTGCCTTCATCATGGTTGCATATCTCACGATCTCTTCCTCCCTCACACATTCCATTTCCCAGATATTTTAATCAGATTTTCTTAGTCAACTACCTCATCCATCATATGAGGACATATTATGTTGATCTCATGTAGTGTGACGTATGCCTTCTTTCATCCTTTCAGGGGAGGAGATCATGTTTCTCTTGATCACGCTTCTTAAGGTAGAGGTAATGATCCATGTTACCTTCAACCATATGACATGGCATTATAATATTAAACACAATCATACATACCTTATTTTACCTTCAGGTCATCTAGTTTTCTTCCAGCAGCTTCCTTGATTGAAGAGATCTTCAATCCCTTGATGTGCTTCATATCATCACATCATTATCTCATGGATTCCATAAGTTGGAATTCTTGTTGAGACACTTGCTTCCTCTCTAGATTAGTGAACCCTTCGATGAGGATTCCATCAGAGAATTTTGAGGATCTTTTATATCCACAACTAGAAGATGTTTCCTTTTTGACTTGATGTATGATGAGACTTGTCCCAGATGACTCCTTCCTTTTCTTCAATGTCCACTGAGGTTCCCAAGGGCTATATTCTTCATGTTTATCTGTCATGGATTTTTTCCTTCAAGATTCCCATGGTGATGTCACAAGATCTTGTTTCTAATGCTTCCATGATTCCATGATGCATCTTGTTATCTTGGTCATATATACAACAAAATATTTAGGAGCTTATGATAGGATCATTTTGTGAGGGATGTTATCTTACTTATAGGATATATTTTATACTCCCTCTTTCCTTGGCCCTTTTCTTTAGCTTCCTCCATCTTTCAGTGACATGAGCTTCCAAAATCTCTCTATAGCATTGAATCTTAACCATACTTATTTTTGTCTTTGCTTGAGGACCAACCTTGCCTTTCCTTTATGCACATGATTGAATTATTTTACCCTTTAATACTATAGACTGCAACTTTTCTTTCTATATCTAGGACAGGGACCACAAATTGTCGGGTGAGGTAGCCTTCTTTGTTCATTGATATTTGTTACCTTGCTCATCAATGATGACTACCTTCTTATCATAGATCTTCATGAATTTATTCCTTCATTATTTGATACCTTTACTATTGTGTAGTTCTAACTGACCTTCTTTACTTTAATTTTCGAGAGTATATCTAGCATTTCATATCTCTCTCCTTATGTCTCCTCTTCATCTATTTAGGTATGAGAGGAATTTTGAGTGATATCATATGAATCCTATGAATCTCTTCATGGATTCAAACAATGCTTGACCTTCATAGACCTTTTCATAGATATTAATGATTTCTCTTTTCTATGAGGATTATGACAATCCTCCTTATTCTATGCAAGGAATTTTTATTATATAACTGATTTATAAATTCCCTTGCAATCATGAAATCATTTAACCAAATTTGATTACGAAATTGAAAGATAATTAATTGGTGTGTGAAGAGGAGATCTTCACCTTTATGCTTCTTTTGCTTGACCTACCCATCATTAGTATCATTTCATCACGAATTCCTTGGAGGCCTTCTAGCACCATGACATTAGTGGTCTTGCAATCACCGAGACTGCTTCACATCATTCCCAATTCATTTTTAAGGTACTTTTGACTTAAACATATTGTTGACCGGTTAGTGATACTATGTTTTGATCCAAGCATCATGCTATTGAGATCATAATAGTAGATAAAATTTAAAACTGTGACAAGTATATGGCATTGCACAGTGATGTCTATGTGCATTGTGTAGAGAGGAAATGTATTGACAGCCCAAACTTGTCAATGAATAATATAACTAAACTGTGGATGGCACTGTAAAGATAGATTATCTCATCACTGAAACTTCCTTGATGTAATAACTATATTGAGACAGTGAAGTAATCATCGATTGTAAGAGGTATTCGTTGGATTACTTCTGCAATATATATATATATATATATATATATATATATATATATATATATATATATATATATATATATATATATATATATATATATATATATATATATATAGATAGATAGATATAGATATATGTATACACCTAAGACTATCTTTTATGGCATGGAGAAAGTTCAATGATTAAGAAGTTAGGATCACTGATATACTTCATCAACCTGAGCATCATTTGGGTGCATGACTGTAATTAATGAAGTTGATACTCCATGAATGTTGTAGAACTACTTGTTGTATACTTTCTCCTTTAATCCTTTCAACCTGCTTTGATGTCCTTGAAGATAGATCCTTGCATGTCTCTTTTTTTTCCCTTCATCTAACTTTAGCACCTTAGCTCTGATACCACGTTGAAGAATCTAGGTCAAGTGGAATTAATGTGATTCTTGTAGACTTGATAAAAATTTGTGAAGTACTTTTGCAAGTTATCTTAGCTTGATATTCTTCTTATTATTAGTGTGTTTGTTTGCTTCATTAAATTGCTACCAGAACAAAGAGACAAGAACACAACCTCTCCCTCTTGGAGAGGAAACCCCACAAAAAATTCTTCTTATAGATATTCTAATTGACAACTACCAAGACCAATACCATGACCCTTGACCTATCAAGCCATTCCAAGACCAAGACACCAATCCTATTCTTACTACTAAGATCATCATCATAATTACTACTTTACCAAGATCATTATTGTTGCACCTTGACTGCTCATTTAGATCACCATTGTTCCTTTACTGAGATCATATTTGTACCTTCATCATGGTCACCATCATAACAATGAGTTCCATATGTATGTATTCATGAGAGATGCACCGATAACTTTTACATGATCAAGGCTTTGTAACTATGTCTTTAACATATCCATGGCAAAGACTAAGATCATGACTGTGTACAGATTATATGTTAATGCATGTCACTATGGGATTATACCAAGACATTTCACTGCGAGATTGAGGCTACTATTGTAGCATCATTGAAGTCCTCTTCATCACAATTAAGCCGAGAATGTAACAATATCAAGATAGTATTTTCAGAGTGTAAATATGTCAAGACAGTGATTACGGCTAGGGTGTCGAGGCAGTGGTATTCATACAAAAAATACACAAGATGCATTATGGACAAACTTTGACATTACCTTCATGTGGCATACGAAATCCTTCCTGTAACTGCCATCTAAAACTTCAGAGGGATGTGAGTTCTGCTTCTATTCTTTTGTGAAGACCCTAGCCGCATATATATAGTTTTCAGCCTATGCATTTGATCCGACATGACAGTGTGAACCGTTATGTCTTGTTATTGAGCTGACATAATTGTACTTGTTAATTCATTTGTAGGCCACATGACTATTCTTGTTAATTCATTTTGCTTGTTGTCGTCTTCAAGGGGATGGTGCTTGTCTTGGAGGGCTTTTATCTAGACACTAGGTTGACTCTTTTACATTACATATAAGCTCAAGAAGAGCATGACATTGACTCTTTGACTTTCCTAGACCTAATAAATGAGAAAGAGACTCATTCTTATAATTCACAAAAAATAATATTTCCTTTCTTGACAAGTACCAAGATCAAAATTACATTTGTAAATTTCAAACCTAGTTACACTTTATTTAACGCATAAGTCCATGTAATGATTTCTTCCTCATCATGTTTTGACCTCATAATATTCCTTTATTGGTGTTAATCATCATATCCAAGTGTCAGATAAAATTATAGGATAAATACTTCTTGTAATATTCCATCATTCATTCATAATAGATATTTATTTTTCATCGTTCTCCCATAATATAAGGAATTTTAAATAAATAAATACATTAAATTCATTTTATTGATTTTTTTTTACAAGGATCAGATAACCCATTAAACATGGTTGAAAAGTGGACATTATGCATATAATTTTATTGTTATCCCAATTGAGGACATGCAATGATTACTTATGTGTTATACAATAGTGCGACAAAGAAAGTCCTCCAAAGGAAAAGGAATGTACCTAGGAGGAGAACAAAAGATGAAGCATATTATATTGAATTGATAGAAGGCTTAGGAACAACTAGGGAGTATGGATCCAATGGAATTGTAGTCTTCATCAATTGTGAACTTGTGTATAACCAGATGAAAGGCGTGTACCAAGTCAAAAAGGAGAACTTAAAACAACTGTGTGGAGAAGAAAAAAATATTGCTAGTCAATTTCAATCATTTAGCATAATATATTGTGAAAATGTTAATATGTTGTCTACTGATCTATTGTATGGGGCAATGCCAATTCAATGTTTTTGTGTGAAAGATGAACTGGTGTCAAGAAGCTCTCTAACAAAATATATTGATGGAAATTTTAAGATATCTTTGATATGTGTGTGTTTTTCAGTTATAAATGTGGTGCTTTTAATGACCATGTGTTTCTTTCAATACGATACCAATTGTGCCCCCACTATGTAAGAACAACTTGGTGAAACATTGGAGCCATCTGGTTCTTTGTCTAAGTAGTTTTCTTAATTATCTGGTTCTCCCATTGAGTTGTATTTGTCCCTGCCTTTGTTTATGAGTTGAAGTCGGCGATAAGGCTTTGGTTGAGAGCGTTTGAGGTGACAGACTGCCATGTTTGCTTTCCTGGAGCACAAAGATTTTTTTTTTCCTTTGTTCAGGTGCATACTTATATTTAATCTCAATGGCTGTTTATTTGAATGAATTTGTTCTTCAAACACCCGAGGATAGGAAAATTGCTAAGCAAAAGAGATGGTCTTTTCTGAATAAGTATATGAACAAAGCTTTTAAAGAAAAATTATATGATGAAAAAGTTTTAGTTCAAGAATTTGAGCCACAACCAAATTGGACGTTGCCAGAGATAGAAGTAGACAAGTTATATAAGATACTTTCCTTTTAGTTCAGAGCCACTCAGTTATTCCGCTTTACTTATGCAAATATTCCTATTTCTACTAATCAGAAAGTCTACCAGGTTCCTTTAATTAAAGGAGAAGATATTGAATGGGGTTTGGAACATGGGTTCAAATATATTCATATAAGCATGATTCAGTTCAGGATTAATCCTCTTGTCAGACCAGGATTAAATTCTTCTTGCCTAACTTGTGTCCTGGATACCAGAATGAATGATTTTAATGACGCATTGTTGGGAGGTTTTCAGAGTCCTCTTAATAATGGTCCTGTCTGGTCTTGTTTAATTCCCAGATATCAAGTTTCTTTGAATGACCCATATATAAATGAGTTTCTGAATTCATATATTCAGTTCAATGGTTTCAATGTCACCCCACAAACTTTAATCGCTCAACTTCATTCTTCTATTTGTCTTCGATTTGTTTTCAGCACAATGCCTCCACTCAATCCAAAATTGTGCTCAAGAGCTTTGAAAGAAGGAGCAATAGTTGGTCCCGGTAATACTGTGCCCTTACAAATAAGATTTGCAGAATGCACTCTACCTGATGAATGGAATAGTACTTACAATCCATTATCACAAAAATATCCTCAACTGCAAACATCAAAAGAACCTAGAAAATTGTCTATTGTCAAACATTCAGATGGTTCTTCTAGTCTCAAATTCACAAGCCCCCATCTTGTCAGATCTATGACTATCTTAGATAGATCTTCATTTGTAGGAAGCAGAGACAGTACAAAAGCAGTAATACCTCCTCCAGTTATACCCTTATCAGTTCCAGTTCCACCATCATATTCTGTTCCCAAAAGAAACCTAAAGAAACCTATGTCCCATAAATCTGATGTCTGCCAATTCTGTGTATCGGGCAAATCTTCAAGTTTCCAACTAGAAGATCAAAAGCTTTAGTCTTCCCAGAGCTCAATATGATCTGATAGCAAAGATTAATGAAAGATATTTAGAGCTTGCAAACTCTAGAAAAACTTTCAAGAATGGTACTCTAAAGTCAGTTTTCCAATGGATACAGATGAAAAACATGTCAAATGTGGATCAGAGTGAAACAGAGAAAATGCATAATTATACAAACTATCATATTGTTTGTATGCTGCAAAACATACATGACATAGCCAAAGATGTGCTAGAAATTAAAGAACATATAAAGAAAATGCACAGTGGTTATAATGAATGTTTGGGAATACAGAATGAGCATACACAAAAACTGAATGATATCAATTCCAACATGGGAATTATTTCGAGGTCCCTTGGATATTTAATAGATGCATTACCTCAGCCTAATTTTCCACCTCATTATAGAGAAGTAGATCTTTCAAGTTCAAAATTGAAGTTTTCTTCCAGTTCAGATGAACTAAAAGATGGTCTTAGAAGTATTTTGTTCAAAAGCATTGGTAACATAGATAATGCTAGGATTGAGAAAGTACAAAAAGGAATAATGTTAGCCAGAGAAAAAACAGATTTGATGAAAGATAGGCTAACCACTTTTCCTACTGTTGAAAGCCTAAGATTTCCAAAGGGTTATGTCAATCTTAAAACCCTTGTAGAAAATGAACAACCATATGCTCCACAAATTTTGTCCATGTTTGGTGTTACCTCTCATACTAGCAAAACTCCTGGAGAACCCACTCAAGGAGATACTAGTTCTAAAAGAGATAGGGGTGATACATTTACATTCACACATAAAGGAATGAAAGGTGACAACGATACTTTTGCACATGAAGCATCTACAGATAGTCCTTTCTCTAGATATAGAGACAATTTGGAAAGTGTCCCTGCCAAATTTGAAAACCCATCAGCTAAAGAATTTGGCAATACACTTTTGGTAAATATTGATTGCATGGAAAGTGACGAAGTTATAACAGTTCTGCATAATGTCCATGCCTGGGCACTACAGCGAAAAGCTGAAACTAAACCATCATGGTCTGATATAGTCACACAAATTGTTTGGTCTTTTACTAGTATTTTAAAACAATGGTGGGGTGAGTTGTCTGAAGAAGAAATGAACAATATCATTGAACATCCAATAGATCCCCTGAAAGCTATTTTTGATGCCTTAACACATGAATTTGTGGGGGTAGTACTAGCAAATTCAGTACACCATGGTCAACTCTTTTTATCTCAAAGATTGTGTAACATAGATTATCTGCATGATTATTATTGTGTTATGAAAAAACTTCTATATCAAGCAGCAGATCCTCACAATGTTGCTTATTTGAGGTATTACATAGCTTCAATGCCAAGAAAAATTCCAGATTTGATTAATCAGTATATTCAGACCAACAAAGTAAAAATTGAGAATTCCTCATTTGCTGCAGTACATCATATGATAGTTTCTATTTTGCAAAGAGAATGCGCATCAGAAAAAACTAAAAAGAATTTTAAGAAGCAAATGCATTTCAGTACAAAGTTGTGTAATAATTTTGTAGAAACTTATGATTTTGGATGTAGTAGCAAATCCAAAAATAAAGTGTCAAAATTTTCATGCTCATGCAAGACAGATAAGTATACTCCTTAGAGACAATATTATCCTTCTAAATTTTCCAAAACGAAAAGGACAGTATTCAGAAAAAGAGCAAAGCCTTCTAAAAAGGTAACATGTTTTATATGTGGCAAAGAAGGCCATTATTCTAATACTTGCAAAGAGAAAAAGAATAATAAATAGTTGAAGATCATGGATGTTTTTACTACAGTTCATAATCTAGAAGATTGGGACCTCATTTCTCACTCAGATGGTGAATATTTTGAGATTTCTAGTGACTCCTCTACTTCAGAAAATGATGATTTACCTAATATCAGAAGAATAAGTTTGGAATCTAATTCCTATGACTCTGATGAAACTTTTATTGCTGATATTTAAATGTTTTACTTCAACAAAACAGATAATTTGTAGAATCAGATTGATGAGGTCAAGGCACAGCTAGCACAGGTTGAACCGTCCCACTTAAGAACTAGAAGAAGATTGAAATAAAAGGTGGAAGGCTTGGAAAAACAATTACCTTCCAAAAGAATAATTGATGATGAGGATTTTGTTGAAAGAGAGTTTGATTCAATGTTCAAACCATTGCATGTTACAGAAGCTTCTCAAGTTACAGGTATGGATGAAATCAATACTCTCAAGAAGAAAATTAGCAGTTTGGAATCATCTATTAAACTAACAAGATCAGAAATATTGCAATTATCAGCTAAACTTCAAAGTCTTATTTCTGATTATGATGATGCTAATTCCAAATTGACAAGAATTCTGATGAAGGATATTGCGGATGAAATGCCCATGAAATCTAAAGAGGTAGATTTGGTAAATATGATGGGAATAGGAGATAAAGTGGTAATTCCTTTGAATAAAAAATTGCCAAATTTAAAGGAATACAATTTAGATGCACAAATTGATTCTAGAGCTATATGTAGTTGTTATGGAAATTATCTTGGACACATAATCAATTGCTTGAGAGAATATCTCAGCCACACACCAAACTAGGGACATATAGATATAACCACTCCTATAGAATAGGAACAGACTCCTTTACATAGAAAGTCACAACTAAGATAAGTAGGAATTACATTTTTCAACACGATGGCATGTAAAATAGAAATAGATCATAGGTAAAATAGATGAACAAAAGATATTTAAGTTATATAAAAAAATAGGTATATATTTAAATGCTTAAGATATATAATGTCTAATTTTTTACTAATTGAAATTTTTATGAATTTGTATGGTATCATATTGAATCCAAACTTGGTAACACACCATAACTCTGTTTACCGTTAGAAAGGTTATGGACAACTCGACCTACTCCTGCGGTGTCAAGTATGATTCTTGCCACTTACAAGAATTCTTGTCCACCGTTATGATTCTTCGTGAAGAAAGGGCATATTATACTCTATACATTGGGAATCAAAGAACTTTGCAATGTTGGATTGACTTGGGCTTCATTACTCAAACATTTCAGTGACTGCAAAGTTTGATCAACTCGGCCTTCACAAATCAAACATTCCGTGATTCAAGACTCTACATTGACACACTCATTTCACTTACCTCGAGCAGTCCATCTTCACAAAGTTCAATGAAAGATGATTTGATGTTCGTCGTGCTTCCATGTGAACAGACATAGATAAGAAAAACGACACTGATATATGTTGACGGGTTACCAACTGAATATGTCAGCGACAAGTGAAATGAAGTATATAGCGAAGATCCATAAGCATGTGGGGGCATGCTGAGCAAAGAATGTCCCAAACAATTAATCGAATAACTAATAAATTTTTGGTGTATAAATATAAAACTACAGATTATGGAGAAGCGTACGAGCGATCACGATATGGACCACGTGTTCAAAGCCGGCTCGGATAATGGCTACCGTACCTACCGAGGTTACGGAAATGGTAACGAATATGGATATGGCAACAACGTGATCATCAAAATGTAACTCACATTTTTCGATCCCTTGCTTTTGGTTGAGAGTTCAAACTAAGATTGACAGTGCATACTGCAAGTTTTACATCAGTTCTCCAAACATGTATCAAAAGACACTTTCCCCACAACCACCATAGAGGAATCCTTTTCTTGCTTTAGATAAGTTATACTAGCACCAACCAAAGAAAAATAACATAAGAAAAAACCAAGAACAGTAATGAATATCACATTAATGTTAATGGAAGCCATGATAGTTGAAGATATTCAATTCATCATAACAAAGAGTGATCACAGCAGGAGTGATCAGAGTCTATTTTTAGACTACTAGTCAAAAATAGAAAATTCAAACATTATTGTCTCATAATAATATTTAGACTATAAACTTTATCTTATCCTCTTGGAGCACTTCAGTTTGAGCTACAGATGTGGCACATGCAGCTGTCAGAAGGAAATACACTTTCTTTATGAGTCAGTTGAGCTATTGCATGCAGGACATCAGTTAGAACTTATGTGGTTGAGTTATGTGGAGTTGGATGAGCAGTTAATGGAGTTGTGTTCAGTTTGACTTAGTTGAACTAGTTATATTTAGTCTAACTGATCAATAGACTAAGTCATGAGTTGTGTGAATTAGTTATTAATTAATTTACTAATTATTAACTCATAATGCAACCAAAGAATACATCAGTTAACTCATTGCATGTACAGTTCAGTGGAGACAGGTGTTAGAGGTTGAGATTGCTATCAGTTGTGCATGAGATTGTGCACATGCATGGGATTGAGTTATGCCAATGATCTCTGCATAGTGTGGGCCAATACCAAGTGAAATATAGCTTGTGCTCATGTGATTTACAGTGTGGGTGATTTTCACAAGGTAAATAGGAGTTTGGATCAGCCATTCTCATTCATTCTTGAGCAGGTATTGAGCTGTGGAGGCAGGCAAGCAGTGGAATAGATTTGGAGATCATATCTGAGTTGTATTGTGTGTAACAGGTGGAGCTAGTACTAGATTGCTTGTGATAAGCATTGTACTTTGTAATGTTACATGTTCTTAATCATTAATATATAGATAGTGTGGGGTTTTTAGCGAGATGCTTTCCCCGGGTTACACACTGTGTTAATGTGTGAACGCTCTTGATGTTTTATTGTTATTGATGCTGCTATATTGATGATCAACGTAGAGGAGCTTATGTATTGTGTATGTATTCCGCAATAGTACATGATCAGGATAATCTCCATTTAATATGTGTTTATTATTCAAAATTTCTACATGGTATCACTTTGATCTCTTACTGCATCCGTGCTGCTGTTGGTTCTATCTCCCAGCATTGCATCCGCACTACACCTCCCAACTGACCTCCCTGTTGGGCTAGGAACATACTCTGATGCTGAAGCTCTACCTGCTGCTGACAAGTGCTTCCTCTCTGACATCTGTGCTACTGCAACATCTCCATGCATCTCGCACCATTGCACACCTCTCTGTGCCACCTAGGACTGTGAAAAACACTTGTGCCTCTCGCATTGTTGCAGCCTGCATGCTATGCACTGTCCTAGGATTCCCTGCACTGTCGCTCTCTCTGCTGCTCCAACCGCATATGTCTCTACCCAATCAGTCAGTTCCTGCTACTACACATCTGGGCTCCCGTAGCAAGGTCTCATCCAAGAGGTTGGGTACCTCAAGGATCCTGCCCCTCCTCCTTAGGACAATCACTCTATATCGCCCCACCTCCTACTTGGAGGTGTAGTGCGGATGCAATGCTTGGAGATAGAACCAGCAGCAGCACGGATGCAGTCAGAGATCAAAGTGACAGAGGCTAGAGCAGTCAGATACTGAAGAGCACAGAGATGCAGAGTTTTCAGTCGACAGAGGCAATAGCAGTCAAAGACTTTGATGACAGAGCAAAGTGGAGCGGCCAGATGTGTTGCATGTAGAACATTCCAGAGTTATAGGATCGTGTTTGAAAGGAAGCCTTTCTTGTTGAGAGGGAGTGTTGAAAAGTGTGCAACAAGAAATGCTTGTTGAGAATGCAACAAGATGATGGAGCTTAGTGGAAAGGAGTCGCCTTCACTAAGTGGGCCCGCAAGCAAATTATGGCGCAAATTCTATTTTTGGATCACAGCGGGAGTGATCACAGCAGGAGTGACCACAGCAGGAGCGATCATAGTAGGAGCCATCGCAGCAGGAGCCATCGCAGCAGGAGTGATCAGAGTCTATTTTTAGACTGCTAGTCAAAAATAGAAAAGTCAAATATTATTGTCTCATAATAATATTTAGACTATAAACTTTATCTTATCCTCTTGGAGCACTTCAGTTTGAGCTACAGATATGGCACATGCAGCTGTCAGAAGGAAATACACTTTCTTTATGAGTCAGTTGAGCTATTGCATGCAGGACATCCGTTAGAACTCATGTGGTTGAGTTTTGTGGAGTTGGATGAGCAGTTAATGGAGTTGTGTTCAGTTTGACTTAGTTGAACTAGTTGTATTTAGTCTAACTGATCAATAGACTAAGTGATGAGTTGTGTGAATTAGTTATTAATTAATTCACTAATTATTAACTCATAATGAAACTAAAGAATACATCAGTTAACTCAGTGCATGTACAGTTCAGTGGAGACAGATGTTAGAGGTTGAGATTGCTATCAGTTGTGCATGAGATTGTGCACATGCATGGGATTGAGTTATGCCAATGATCTCTGCATAGTGTGGACCAATACCAAGTGAAATATAGCTTGTGCTCATGTGATTTACAGTGTGGATGATTTTCACAAGGTAAATAGGAGTTTGGATCAGCCATTCTCATTCATTCTTGAGCAGGTATTAAGTTGTGGAGGCAGGCAAGCAGTGGAATAGATTTGGAGATCAGATCTTAGCTGTATTGTGTGTAACAGGTGGGGCTGGTACTGGATTGCTTGTGATAAGCATTGTACTTTGTAATGTTACATGTTCTCAATCATTAATATACAGATAGTGTGGGGTTTTTAGCGAAATGCTTTCCCCGGGTTACACACTGTCTTAATGTGTGAATGCTCTTGATGTTTTATTGTTATTGATGCTGCTATATTGATGATCAACATAGAGGAGCTTATGTATTGTGTATGTATTCCACAATAGTACATGATCAGGATAATCTCCATTGAATATGTGTTTATTATTCAAAATTTCTACACTTCAGGAAGTAAAGACAGACTGGAGCTGGAAATGGACCCATCGATGCTCACTACATTCTTAAAAACATGCATGAAGCTACTGCGCGACAGCAAAGCTGTGAAGGGGCGGCAAGAACTCATCACTAGATGTGCTGGGACTGCTCCAGGAGAACTGCGCATAGTCTGGAAGCTTGGGAAGCACATGATGCGAATAGGAAGGGAGATGAGATTGACCACGCAGATTGGGGAATATGAAATGGATCAAGTGATTTTGGATCGAGGATCAAACACAAATGTCCTACTAAATTAGGCATGGGAGCACATGGGCGGGCCTGCCCTGCAATGGTATCCTATCCAGCTATGAATGGTGAACCAACAAAAGATCCTACCTATGGGAATATTGTAGGGAATCACAATAGATATCAAAGGTGTGATCGCAGTAGCAGATTTCGAAGTGATAGAGATTGTTGATGAAAATAATTCCTATCCCATGCTACTGGGAATAGATTGAGCCACTGACATGAATGAAGTGATAAATATAAATAAGCACAAGATGATTTTTGACAAAAATTCACTACACATAGTGGTACTTATAGACACTGCGGAAGGATCGCGCTACACAGAGCCAGTGCGCGACTATGACAGTAATGACGATCTAGACTGCATCTATAAGATAACTGTGTGGGAGAAAGATTGGGTAAATCCAACCACAGATGGCCAAATATCTTGGGAGCACAAAAGCTCCTACACGTCGGATTCTGACGAAGAGATATAACGATGGTAGAACCGATTACATGAGGTAACCACGCTCAACTGTAACATGATGACAAGGTCACTGCACTGCGTAGCAATAGAGGTAAGGGATCTGCCTACGTACGATGGATTAGGTGAAGTGGAGGAGTTCCTAAACAAATTTGAAAAAGAAGTGCCGGAAAAACAGTGTTTCGATGCTCTGAAATGGGTACTGCACGTTACGCCTACAAGGTGGTGGGGTACGCACCAGCAGGGTTTTGAGGACTAGCGTGAATGCAAAAGGATGATGCGCCTACAATTTGGGAAGCCTCAGATGTGAATAAAAGCCAAGTATGATGGAAAAAACGGCCCGCGCGCCCACCTTTCCAAATTGATACAGGCATATGGTGTGCAACCTACATGAAGGCACACCGTCTTCGTGGTAGGAAACACGATCGGTAAGCAGGGGTGAGTAGGACAATGGTGCGAACAACCCCTCCATTTGGGACCAGGAAATATGTTAATACCAAGTGCGCAAAAGCATATTCGCGCAGAAGCTTTTGACAAAGTACGCGAAGCACTAAACACAGTCCACCATATGAAGCGGGCTAACTGGGACTTGTGTGTACCAACAATTCTCTGGGCATATAGGACCATGTGCAAAACACTGACCGTGCAGGCACCTCCAAAGTTAAAGTATGAAGCGAATGTTGTAATCCCCATGGAGCATGAAAAGCCTAGTCCATGCATAGTAGCACTAGTAGATACGATGGTTCATGGACCCAAGAAAGAAGGGATCACACAGCCGCAAGAAGCATAATGCATGAGACTTGAGGAAGAAATCCAACAAGGAAAATTTAGGCTCCAAGAACTTGAAAAATAAAGGGTGTGATTAAGGAGGAAAAGCGCTTTGGTAGAAGCATAAGTCAAGAAGATAGAAGACAAGATAAGGGACGAGTTTCTCAATAAGAAGACCACGGTGATAAAATAGGGTGTGCACAATCATGCTGACAAGCTTGAGGACTATCGCTACGAATTGATCAGTCTGATGCCTTGGCTTGGACCACATATTACTAAGAGAATTAACTAGGATGATGTGCTGCAATGGATAAGGTGCACGACGTGGCCAGTAATGGTAAAAGGTAGGTATTTCCCAAAAAGAATGCTAGATGATCGGAGGAAACCACACATAGGTGGTGCAACCACCTAACTAGCCGAGGAAGGAACATTCTTAGCACTCCAAGGAGTTGAAAGGGAGCATGGGACTATAAACTATTCTGCCCGGGAGCTATGCGATATTGGAGATGCCTGCAGAAGCAAAGAGTCACAAGGTCCATGACCATGCATGGGGGGATGCGCTTCCACATGGGTTGGCTAGAAAGTGACCATTGAAGTCACTATTCATGATGGGATGCTTGACTTGAAGCCAAATGGAGCGGGCGACATGCATTTAAGACGCGAGTTATGGGCAAGATTTGGAAAATATGCCGTCAAGGAAGCATTAATGAACCGGATTTAGGGGGAACAGTTGAATTCAAATTCAAAAAGTGCTATAAAATACAAAGGGTTGTTCAGTGCACTGCTAACCTCCGCACAGTTCGATAACAATTAGAGGGACTCTACGCAAATATCGTCGTGCCGACAGAGTGACTCGAGGGTGAGTCACGATGTTTGCGTTGGGAGCTTGTTGGGCATGGAATCCCCCCAAGGCATGTTTTGGGGCTTAAAGCCCAAGTTTTGACCGAATCTTATTGTAAAGCTCTATGAATTGCGGGCGTAGGGTGCAAAAGTACGATAGAGTCATAGGGTTGTCCGCCCTAGTTTTGTATTGTAATGTTGGTTGGATAGACCTACCCATGGTATGCAAACCATGGAATTGTATAAATAGAGTAAGGCTCTAAGTGTAAAAGCAGACTAGAGATAATAGAATAGAAGCATGAGAAGTCTAAGTGATTGAGTCACAGTGTAAAGTGTATCTTTGGGTCATAGAGTAGGAGAAGGATCTGCAGCTGAGTGTGCAGAGGCCTGGTAGTCCACAGCTGAGTGCGTAGGGTGAGTCGAGTCTATAACCAGGGAAAGAATCAATAAAGAGAAGTCTTTCTATAATTTTGTGTATTTGTTCTTGGGTTAATGCATGATTGACATAATTTGCAATTATACTGTTTATTTATTACGTGCACCTGTGTGAATGTTTTATGTTGTTAAGTATAACTTAAAGCACTCAAGTAGGCCAAGATAATTAACTAACATTGGAATATAAGCAAGGTCTTGGATAATAAAGCAGAGCGCAGTGCTCAGCCCCTGGGTAGCGCTGCACGAAGGCAGTATATCAGGTCTCGAGGAACGGGAAAGTGTGCGAAGCAACCTGTGCGCAGGGACAAACTGTGGGCCAGTCGAACTCATCAGACATCTCCAGGGTGCGGAAATTTGGTTCTAGCACCCTCTCATACTACTTCGGGTGAGACCTCAATCCGTACTCTGTGGACTGTTACCAAAAGGGCTAGTAGTATTGGGATTTGTTTGGCTAATTAACTCCAAACCTGGGTGAGGCCCCAACAAGCCAACAACCATATTATTTTATTTTTTAGATTTAAATAATAAAATTAACTTAATTCATTATTTTGATTTATATTTGATTTATTTTGTTTTTTCATTTTCTTATTACTATTTTTAGTTTTATTGTTTAGAATAGTTAAATTTGAACTTATTAATTTTATCTTATTTGTTTATTTATTTATTTGTTATTATTTTTTTTCCTTTTTTATTACTATTTTTCAATTTTATTGTTTAGAATAATTAAGTTTGACCTTATTATGACTAACCTTCATTTTTATTAAAATAATAATAATAATAATAAAATTAATTTAATTCTTTATTTATAACAAATTTCCATCTATTACTTCATTTTAATTAAAAAAATTGTTTATTTATTAATGATAATTCTTTAGTCAAAATTAGTTGTTATATTCTAACGGCTAGAAAACATCTCTCTTCATATATATAATGTGACCTTTCATTTTTATTGTGAAAATGAACCACACTAGATAGTTTGAAATGAGTCAACTTAAATTTCTTTATGTGAAATTTACCAAACATTCATAATATTAATCACAACTTGAATTCAAAAAATATAAAATCATGTTAATTAAGAGAAGAGTTTTATCAATTTAAATTGATATTTGAATTCAAGCTTTTGTTATCCATATCATAATGTATAAAATGTTTTTTCAGAAGAAATTATATTGAAGATTTTGGTCGACTCATTTCGAACCAACAAATGTGGTTCATCTTTAGCATCCAGTGAAGAAGCAAATCTAGGAAGAGGGTTAAATAGGGAGCCAGGTCAACCTAACATCTAGAAACAAAATATTTTATTATTTAAATAGTTTCAATTATTTAATTAATTGTTTATTTGATCAATATATATTAAAGTCAATTTGTTAACCTAACCGTTATCTTTGACTAGGATTTTGATAATACTAATAAATTTATAAAAGGTTTTATTTATCTTATTAATATATTGTCTTATTATCTAAACGTTTATATTAATAATATTTTGTTATTATTATTTTGTTACTGTTTCTCAATTTTTATTTTTATTTTTAATACTAATATTACTAATAGATCTCAACTTTCATATTACTAAATATTAATGATATTAATATTCATAATATGATATTAACTATTATTATTAGTATTATAATATTCAAATTAGTATTATTAGTATTATTAATACTAATATTAGTATTTAGTATTAATATTAATAGAATTATCAAATTTATGGCTTATTATTATTAAACTAGTATTTACTATAAATATTAATCGTATTATTAATATTAATGATACTAGTATTAATTATTTATATTAATACTAATAATATTAAACTAGTATTTACTATTCATCTTATTAATATTAACGCTACTAATAGTATTAATTATTTATATTAATAATAATAATAATAAAATTAATAAAAAAAATAAAAAAGTTCTAGACAAAGATAGAGCACAACTAAGAAGAGAGGGTGGGAATCCAGCAGCTATTGATTTTCCAGCGGTCATCCCTACTAATATTACTGGAAGACCTCTCAATTTCAATGGCTTCCCTAAATTTATGATGATGAAAGTGAAGAATCTTAGCGATACCTTAGCCTCCTCAATGCATATATGATGCTTGGTCTTCTCAGCATGTTTAGCCAAAGTCGAAGATTTGGTCCTCTCGTGCTTGATATCAGCCACATGTTCCTTAATCCTCTGGTTAATAGAACGACTAGTTTCACCGATGTATGATGTTCCACATGAAAACGAGATGATATAAACACCTTTCATTTCCATAGGGTTCACCTTATCTTTGACATACTTTAGGGAGCTTCTAATGGTGCTGAGGGGTCTAAAGGTTAAGGGAATATTATATTTTTTCAGGATTCTTGCAACCTTACATGTCATCCCCTGGATGAAGGGGAGGTGGACTCATGAAATACGATCGAATGGTTATAGTAGGTAGTAGGGTGTCAAAGCTTTCCTCAAAGCGAGTAAAGGTCCCAAGTTTAAGAAAGAACCCATCGATCGTAGTTCAGGAGTCCACCTGCCCTTCATCGAGGGGATGAAAGACAAGATTGCAAGAATCCTGAAAAAACATAATATTCCCTCTACCTTTAGACCCCTCAGCACCATTAGAAGCTCCCTAAATTTTGTCAAAGACAAGGTGAACCCTATGGATATGAAAAGTATTTATATCATCCCGTATTCATGTGGAACCTCATACATCGGTGAAATTGGTCGTTCTATTAACCAAAGGATTAATGAACATGTTATGAAACCAGCTCAAGAAAAGATAGAAAAGATAGATCAATGCCTTCGAATTCAGCCTCTTCAAGGGGGCAACCTCCTTTACATTACATAAATGAACAATTATTGGATGATACAAATGAAAAGACCTCCTTTCTATATATAGGAGTCTAAGGGGTTATAACATAATCAAAGCCGACATAACAATAATAATGTAAGGGCACAATAATAACAATAGTGGGCTTCTATGGGGCACAATAGTAACAATATGGGCACTACATGGGTACATCAATATAATAAGTGGCTTATACTAATAAAAATAAGGGGTTACACCAGTAGTATAGGGGCCTAGCATGCCCCTCTCCTTCAAAAAGTGTTGTCCTCAACGCTTGAGTAGTTCTTGATGCTTCTGTATAAACTTCTTGTCCTCCCATGTGGAATATTCAGCGGGTAAGTTCTTCCACTTGATGAGATACTCTGAAATTGATCGATTTCGTAGCTGTCGGGTTCTTGTTTCTGTGACTGCTCCAGGTTCCAATATGATTTTTCCTTCCTCTTCAATTTCTGGCAATATTGCTTGAATTGGGATCTTTTGCAACTTTTGAATAAGTGGCCATACTTCTTCGTCCTTCTTCCATTCATCCCTTGCTTCGTTTATCCAATCTGGTTGGATAATATAAATAGCACAAAACAATACTTCCACATCCTCATCCTTGAAGAGTCTTCCCATTCGGTAAGGTGGCCATTTTTTAAGTGCGTGTAGTATTGCCAACATTTCCTTCTCATAAATAGCTTGCTTGAGATGTAGCAGTAAAAATACCCAATCACCTACATCAAAACATTTTTCACTACAATGTTGATCTACCTGTTGTTTCGTTTGATTTTGCAGCGAAGTGGCGTTATCCTTTAAAAGTTGGAGAACTTGCTGTTGATGCTCGATGTGATCTTTCTCTGCTTGAACCTTTTTCTTCTTGATATGTCCTTCTATCTTTTGAGGAGTGGTAATTTCTTCCAGTCCTTTACAAGATATGGTCGGATTCATTTCTTGATGCTCGATGTGATCTTTCACTTCTTGAACATTTTTCTTCTTGATGTGTCTTTCTATCTTGATAGTTTGAGGAGTGGTAATTTCGTCCATTGAATTACAAGATATGGTTGGATTCATTTCTTCTTTCTCGATGTGATCTTGCACTTCTTGCACCTTTTTCTTCTTGATATGTCCTTCTATCTTGAGAGTTTGAGGAGTGGTAATTCTTGCCAATACTTTACAATATATGGTCTGATTCATTTCTTCTTTCTCTGGGGTGGTGTCCTGGTGTATATCCTCTTCTTTTGATGTTTCTTGATCCCTTTCTTCCTCCTCTTCATATTCTATGTAAAATAATTTCTTCTCAGCACACCTATGACCTTTAGTGCATTTGCTATCACAATTGTAACAAATCCCTTTTCCTCTTTTTTCTTCCAATTGTTGTAGTGTCACCCTTGTAGGTTGTGGAAGGTTGGGAGAAACAACACTTCCATCTTTATAGTTGTGAGGGGTATGCTTCCTGGTTTCCATAATATTGCTTTCCATTATGTCACAAAGCCCTTTTACTCTTTCCAATTGTTGTGGTGTTGCTCTAAAGAAAGTGTTGCTCTTTGTATCATCATAATGTGCTATCATTTCCTCCATGAAAATTGACCACGTAACAAGTTTTTTACGAGAACAAAGCCCTTCATACCATAAAAATTGATCTGGTTCTAAATATGAAGATGCAACACATACCTTTTATAACAGTTGTACACCATGTAGATCAAAATATTGCTCCATCTGAAGTATCCAATTTACCGGATTCTTGCCATCAAACTTCCTCATCTTGCTTTTTCTTGATTTTAGGAGCTCGACCTTGAAACGATTGTAACTCTGTACTTTCAGATCTTTAAGTTCTGAAATTGTGAACTATAGTAGCCCTCTATGTCCTCTTTCCAATGCCACCAGTCTGATCCAAATTGGATTCTCTAAGAAAGAGTTATGCACAATCTCCCAAGATGACCTGATTATAGACCTTTCCAGAAGAGCGAAATTGTATGAAGTGCCACGTGTCACTGTTTCAACCTTTGGATTTGAAAAATGCATACAAGAAACTACAGTCTGTCCTCTTTCTGTACCTTCTTATGAAATTTCAATCCGATCCCCAGAGAGAAAGCTATGACAATTTTCCCTAGGTCACCTGTTTTGAATGTAATTCAGTAGTCTGCAAAAAGACCAACTTCCTCAGATCATATCTCCGCAAATATCGCGTGAAAAGCTCTGAAATTTGGACCCAAGGTTCAGTGCGATTTCTTCTCAAATGGGTTTTTTTTGTCACTTCTGAAATGTCATAGAAAAAAGTTATAACGAAAATGCCACGATGACCTGTTTGGAGCAGCGAAACCCTAGAATCCAAAGCTCTGATACCAAATGTTATGAAACCAGCTCAAGAAAAGATAGAAAAGATAGATCAACGCCTTAGAATTCAGCCTCTTCGAGGGGGCAACCTCCTTTACATTACATAAATGAACAATTCTTGGATGATACAAATGAAAAGACCTCCTTTCTATATATAGGAGTCTAAGGGGTTATAACATAATCAGAGCCGACATAATAATAATAATGTAAGGGCACAATAATAACAATAGTGGGCTTCTATGGGGCACAATAGTAACAATATGGGCACTACATGGGTACAGCAATATAATAAGTGGGTTATACTAATAACAATAAGGGGTTACACCAGTAGTATAGGGGCCTAACAGAACATGCAGTTGATATCAAGCACGGGAGGACCAAATCTTCGGCTTTGGTCGAACATGCTAAGAAGAGCAAGCATCATATATGCATTGAAGAGGCTAAGGTTATCGCTAAGATTCTTCACTTTCATCATCGTAAATTTATGGAAGCCATTGAAATCGAGAGGTCTTCCAGTAATATTAATAAGGATGACAGGTAGAAAATCAGTAGTGGCTCGATTCCCACCCTCTCTTCTTAGTTGTGCTCTATCTTTGTCTAGAACTTTTTTTTTAATATTAATATTATTACTATGATTATTATTAATATAAATAATTAATACTATTAGTAGCATTAATATTAATAAGATGAATAGTAAATACTAGTTTAATAATAATAAGCGGTAAATTTGATAATTCTCTTAATATTAATATTAATATTAGTATTAATAATACTAATTTGAATATTATAATACTAATAATAATACTTAATATCATATTATGAATATTAATATCATTAATATTTAGTAATTTGAAACTTGATATCTATTAGTAATATTAGTATTGAAAAAAAAAATGAAAAAGAGTCAAAAAATAATAATAATAAAATATTATTAATATAAATGTTTAGATAATAAGACAATATATTAATAAGATAAATAAAACCCCTTTATAAATTTATTAGTATTATGGAAACCCTAGTCAAATATAACCTTTAGGGTAATAAGTTGACCTTAATATATATCGATTAAATAAACAATTAATTAAATAATTAAAACTATTTGAATAATAAAAATATCTTCCCTTTACTTCCCCTTGTCAAATATAGCCATTTTCCTAGCTGTTAGGTTGTCTTGGCTCACTATCTAACCTTCTTCCTAGATCTGCTTCTTCATCATATTATTGGATTGAAACTCGTTGACCAAAATCTTCAATATGATTTCTTCCCATAAACATTTTATACATCAATTTAGATTAAATCATTTATAAACTATAATAAAATCACTAAATTATAGCTATATTCATATAATTTATATTATAAATGATAATTAAATCACTAAAACGTAAATACATAATTAACTTGAGGTGTTCACGTAATCTATATGTTATATGATAATAGAAAAAAAATTACGCTGGAGACATAACTCCAACTTGAATTGTTTAATTTTATATTTATATTTTTAAGTTTTTTAATTTTTTTTTTAAAGTTAGTTAATAATTTAGAAATTGTAGGTTAATTATTGAAATTATATAATTTAATTGTCTTTATGTTTTTGAAGATACATTTGAAAATATTGTTTAATATAATTTAAATAATGAAAAGTCTCATTATCACTACACTAATTAATTTTAATAATTATTCAAACAAATCTAGAATTTAAAAAAAATATAGACTTATCCAATACACAATGTTTTTTAACAACAATTAAAACATAAAAATTTAAGCACTCTTTCATTACAAACATTTAATAGTAATTTGAAGTTGGTTTGTGAAACAAGACTATGATTTTATAAGATAATTATTTTTTTATTTAATTAAAAAATATATATTTATTTTAATTTTTAATTTATTAAGTATACTAAGAAATCTAAATTTTTTTAAATGTTATTTTTTAAATTGCAAAATTTGATAAAAAATTTGCACTTTCAAAAACTTGATTCACATTTAATAAACCAAAACCAAAATTAATATAGATATATATCAATAACTAATAATATATATATTATATATAAATTTAACATATATATTTATTTTATTAAAACCTATATATATATATATATATATCATTTTTATTAACATATTATATATATATATATATATAAATTTCAAAAATATTATTATTATATGTATTAATTATTATTATTCTAATCATATTATAAAATTGATTTTTTTATAATATACCTCTATATCTATATCTATATATATAGAAATATTATAATATTAAAAATGACTATTGCTATTTTAATTTATTTTAATGTTATAAGAAAATTAAAATCGAAATTATAATATAATAAAATTTTATATATATTTATTATCTAAAATTAAATAAAAATTTTGAAAATATTATTATTACATTTATTAATTGTTATTATTCTAATCATATTACAAAATTGATTTTTTTTTTAATATATGATGATGGTGGTGGTGGTCATAGTTAATGTCCACCGAGACCATACTTTGGTTTATTGGACCTAAAGAAAT
Source organism: Pinus tabuliformis (assembly GCA_031772625.1). Classification (NCBI taxonomy): domain Eukaryota; kingdom Viridiplantae; phylum Streptophyta; class Pinopsida; order Pinales; family Pinaceae; genus Pinus; species Pinus tabuliformis. Next base: position 917,752,409 of record CM062819.1, read on the forward strand.
GAATTATTTAGTTTCATTTAAGATTTTATTCCTATGCTCAAAAGACTTGGAGAGAATCCTCCCGAGCTCACTATAATTTTGACAACATAAAAGGCTAGGAAGGTTAGTATTGCAATAAAGATTTGAAACTGAGATCTAATGTGGTTGTACGTGGGGCACTCTAAGAGGAAGTGATTTTCATCCTCGATCTTCATATTCTCACAAAAATGGCAGATCCTTTCCATCCGTGGTGTTTTAGGAACTGCCCAACGACCTGATTCACTATGGAGCTCATGAGAGTTCATTCTAATCTTGGCTATATTAATTTCTCCTTTGAACTAGTTAAAATAGAGAGATACTTTTGATCTTCTAGGGTGGGGTTGATGACCTCCTTATAATATCTTAATTTCCTTTTAGCTGCTAAATATTTCTCACACCACATTTTTTCTTTGAACTTAGAAGTAACAATATTTTTAATGTTATTAATGTTTTGCAGTGCAACATTCTCGTTGATCTCCCAATGGTTTAACTAGACCCTAGTGTCTTTATACCAACCCCGTTTGAGCCTTAGGTGGTTTTGGCTGGAATTTAAAGCTAGCTTATGAAGTCTATGGTCTCTTATGTTATTGAGCTTGTGCTTGTACAGTAGAAGCCTAGTCATAGCTAAGCTCTCAATAAGGAAAAGACCCGCTTCTATAAGGAGAATAGGATAGGTTGTATTGCTTTTAATTTTGAGGTAATATGTTATAAAACGCTTCTGGATTTGCATAATCTTTCTCTGGGATTCTATAGAGATGTTGCAACCCAAAACCTCACGTCCATATAAGATAATAGGAGTGATTAAAGTTTTAGAGAGGAACTCCTTTCTATCCCACATTACGAGGTTTGTCGTTTTACAATTATTTTCAAGACCAAAATAAGATTTCCACCCCCTATTAATCCTATTCTCAATGCTATAATTCCAGTTGAGCTTGTGATGAATATCAATTCCTAGCTACTTGTAAGAAGACACTTCCTCCAAGTTACTATTGTCATACATAAAATTAGCGTAAGTGTCCTTCTTGGATTTGATAATCATAACTTTTGTTTTGTCAATGTTAACAGTCATACCCATGGTAGAGTAGAAATCCTTAGAAGGTCTAAGTTGCTTATCAAGATCAAATGGGCACCTTGCGAGAAGAACAATATCGTCAGCATAGAGAAGAAGGATGATGACTATCCCAGCTAAGATCATGCCAGCATAACCTACTTCCTCTAAACAACCTTCTAGCTTGTCGATGTAAATGCCAAATAGGGTAGGGGAGAGAGGGCAACCTTTTTTAACTCCAATATTACACTTAATATCTTCCAACCACCCCTCATTGCTCTTTAACTTGGCAATTACATTCTCGTATAACCTTATAGCGGCAGCTCTCAACTCGAAAGGAACATTTAGCTCTTCTAATCTATTCCATAGGTTGTTTCTAGGAACCGTATCGAAAGCCTTTCTAAAATACACAAAGCAAAAAAAGAGATTGGATTTATCATTGCAACATTCCTCCATAATGACCCTAAGTGTAACGAGGTGATCTGTTGTTGAGTGTTGCCTTCTAAAACTTGCTTGGCCTTTAGCCCGTTTACCTTCACTTTCAAGCCATATGCTCAACTTCTTTTCCAAAATAATACCATATAACTTGGCTAAGAGAGGGTTGATCATAATTGTCCAATAATTAGAGGGGTTATCTGTATCCCCACTTTTAAAAATAGGGATAATGAGGCTCTGAGTCCATGGTTTAGGGAACCCTTGCTTGACCACTTGATTGAAAAGTTTGTGGATATGGGGGATGAGGACATGACCTCCAATTTTTAATATTTTCACCTATTAACCTTCAATATCCTTAGCTTTCCCAATTTCCAGGCATTTAACCCCAAAATCAATGTCTTCTAATGAGAAAACTTATATTGTTGTGATCAGGGTTTCAAAGTTATCCATGAGATTTGGAGATTCAATAAGCTTTTTAAGATAGGAATTCTAGTCGTGTAAAGCAATTTTATTATTACCTTTAGTTTTCCTAATTAGAATCTACCTCCAAAATTTCTTAGGAGCTACCTTAGATAGGTATAAGAGATTCTCTTGTTTTTTTAGGAATACACTGCCTTTTTCTTGTTACTTAGGGCTTCGTATATTTTTATCATGCCAATTTTAAGAGATTCATCAACAAATTCCTTAATTTCTCTCCTCACACTTTTACAATCTTTGTCATACCATGGGTTGGTTTTTCTATTTCTTTATTACTTGAAACTTCAATTGAGAACTTGTTACTAGAATATGAGAGGGTTGTAGTAAAATTATGATAGAGGCCTTCTATGTTGTCTATACTAGATAAATGAAGCAAATTAGTTTTTAATTCATTTAGAAAGAAATCATTTTTATTTATATCAAAGATTAATTTCTTTTGGCTATAAGGATTATCTTTTATGGGATCTCTATGCATGACAAAATTGAGAGTTATAATTAAAGGTCTATGATCAAATTCAGGCTCGCGATCATTTAAGATGTCAAAATTTATTATTTCGTTGTATAAAGGGATATCGGAAATAATAGTCTACCACGTTGCTACCAAGACTATGGATGCAGGTCATCTGGCTAGAATTGGGCCACTTCCTTAGACCATTGAAAATTATGAGATCCTGAGCACTATAGAGCTTGGCTAGCTCCGCCCCAAATAAATTCTCCCCGAGCTCTTTAGAGCTTCTTTTGTACCGGCTAGCTAGAGTAAGGTCTTCGTCTAACCAAAGAGGATTAGGGTTGGAATGATTTCTTAGAAGAATAGTTTGGTTGCTTGAAGTTCGAGCATTAAAGTCACCCATTAAAAGGATATTACCTTCATTCCTTAGGCTAGAAATATCATTCTCTAAACTATTGTAAGGATTATTTTTATCTAGATTATTTTTCTTATAGAAGTTAGAATTGATGGGGGGAAAATAACAGATTGCTATGTAGGTCTTTTTATCATTAATGTCAGTAATCTCTATCCAACTATATTGGTTGTAAGGGTCATTTTTATAAATCCTAGCATGGGGGGAGATGTTCTTCTTAATGTAACAAGTTATACCCCTAATGCCTCTACAGGAGTATCGCTTGTTCCAGGTAGACCATAGTGAAAAGTCGTCTATGTTAGGGACCTTAGATTCTTCGTGCTCCCAAGTTTCAATAAGAAATATTATATCAACATCATTCAAGAGCCAACTTAGCTTGGGGTGTTTGTTCCATGGAAAGCCCTAACAATTCCAAGAAAGAATCTAGATCATGTTGAATTGCTATTTATTACTATCTTTTTGGTTTCTATCTCAAATAATGACTTTTTTATTTCTGATTATTGCCCATTTTCCTTCATTCTTAGCTTCTTTTACCTTTTGAACCTCCTTTCTTAATTCTGCTTGATATTCTGGAATGAGATCTTCATTTATAAATATTCTCATTCCTTTTAGACTTGAGGTTTTACTAAGTATGTCATACTTATGGTCAATAGAGCTCATCTTTATTCGAATCACCCTTCCTTTATTCTTTGTTAATTTCCTCAACCTTGTTGCTTCTATGAGACACGTTGTTTCAATTTGTAATCTATTATGTAATTCTGTCTGGGATATGGCTAAAGTATCCTCATCTACCTCCTCTTTCAAATTGAAGATTATAAAGTTCAAGACCCTTTTGTTACGCTCATGGTCTAATTCTATCAATTTTTTCATTTCATTTTTAACTGGTTTGATATCTAATTTACCTACCACACTATTTAAGGTGAGGCAGCTATTAAATTTTTCTTCTAGTTCTTTAATCATGTCCTTCATTTTAAGACTCTCTAAAGTATTAGCATCTCCTTGTTGGGATGTTCGGTTTGTATCTTGGTTTTGTTTTTCTATAATCTGCAACCTAGTCTCCATTTCCTCCATTTTATTCTCCAATAGTTCTATTTTATTTTTTATCTGTTTTTGGATCTTATCTTCAAGAGATGTGAATTTATTTTCTAGCATGGCTTCTAACTCTATTTGTAGCTTGACTTCACTTTCTTCTCTACGTTTCTCTAAAGGCTCTATATACTCATAAAAGCTCTGTAGAGTAACTGTGCTAGGTCTACCTTTGGTAATCTTTGGTAGCTGCGGTGAATTATTCATAGTTGAAAATATATGAACAGATATGTATTAGAAAAAGATAAAGAATGTGTGCACTTTATATCAGCAAACTAGACCGAAAACCACACGTGCCTCGAAAAACCGCAACCTGCAGATCGTATTGGATCTGGAAATATGAATGGATGAGACCGCAAATATTGGAAAAGTATTTGGAAAAATCACACCACAGACCTGATTCGCAGACCCATCACAAGAATTTTTATAAAACCAGTTTTTGAACCACAGTTCTGAATAACCCAGGTTTTGTAATTCTTTGTATGATTGCACCCTAAACCCTAAACCCTTTGGTTGTTTTGTTCTGTTTCCATTAATTGGGATCCACTACAGAAGGATACTTGAGCAGGATATGATACACATGGTAGTTGTGCGATGATTTAGGGCAACCTTGGGGTCTCCAGTCCGACTCTGATTTCTTCGATTTATAGCGCTTGCCTAGGATCTGCTGCTTGTTTTGCTAGCGCAAATCAATACTCAAAAGAAATTATGTTGTAGACATTAGGGCTTAGCTCATCCAACAATTTCGTTACTTTTCGTAACTCCGAGTCATATAGGAGGACTCGTTCAGTCACTCCAGCGTGTTTCATTGGATCATTGACTAATACCCCATTTCACAACAAAATACATGAACTAGTGAATGCTCTTACGTCTGGTCAGATACGATCTTTGTTGCTCGATCTCAATCCTGTCAAAATTTTCAACCTTCACTAACTTTGCTTTGTGCAGTACAACTTTTATCATGTACCATTTTATGATCAGAAAGAATCAACCGCATCACTACATTAATCAAACAATATTATATCTATAGAAATATTATAATATTAGAAATGAATATTGTTATTTAAATTTATTTTAATGTTATATGTTATAAAAAAAATTGAAATCATAATTATAATTAAAAAATAAATTAAATATGTTTTTTATTTTTATTTTTTTAATTGCATCACTATTTTGTAACATTTTATCCCAAATATTACTGCAATATCTCAACGTCGTGAAAAAAAATGAACTTAATCAAAATTATTAAGATCCTTAAAATCCAAATAAAATCATTTTTAAACAAAAATAATGGAGAAAGCATTTATACGATGTTTAACGCAATATAATAAAACAATAAGAAAAATTAAGGAAAACTCAAATGTTCAAGATCTTGTAAGAAATATTAATGGACTATTGAAGAGAATTTTGCATCTTATAAATAAATAACGACTAAATAACAATAACAATGGAGTGAATAATGTAAATATGCATTTATATAACAAGTATTTTAACAAATGAAAATGTAGTAAAACATGAATAGATTTTTGCAAAAATATTTTGCAAAGAGTATCTAATACAAATGCCTATTTATGTTTATAGAAGTAGCAACAAATATAAGATAGTAAATCTGTAAAGTAATTATTGATTTATGTTATTGAAGTAATTTATTAAGTTTATAAGTTATTAAAATTTAGGGTATTATAATTAAAATAAACATAAAGGCTAAAAAAACTAATTAGAAAATTAATTTTTTAATAATTATTTTTAATTATGTTATTGGATGTGATTTATCAATTTTATAAATTATTGTATTTAAAATATTATGTTAAGGTGAATTCATGAAGGTCATTAATATTTTTTTTGGTAAGCACGTATGGGACGAGGTGAAGAAAAGTAGTTCGATCCAGCATTTTTTAAGCCCTTCATCAATCAATATTGTAGTCTTGATCGAGTTAATTGAGGGCATAAATATTGGTCAATCGAGCTATAAAAAAAACCTTTTGATCAAGTTCCTATGTAACTTGTGCTCACTTAGGTGCTCGATTGAGTTTATTTTTCACCATTCCTATCAATAGAATATTTGAAAAAAATGTTCGATCGAGCTTTATGCTTGATGAAGCCTTTTTAATTTATTTAAATGCCTTGCCGTGGTCTACACAAGAAATTTTTACACAAATTGTGGAGACAATAGCTAGACCAAGGAGCTAAAAGCTCAACCCAACTGTCCAAAGTTTGACCGACGACCGACGAGACCAAAGCTCGACCGAGGAGTGCACGGACCCTAGAAAGAACTGTAAATGCTTTTTCTATTCCTTTTTTCTTGCAAATGGAAAATGCATATAGAAAATTTGTTAATTTCTTAACCAATGAATTAATTTTACATGAAAACCATGATAAGAAAATCACCACAAGAAAACCACCATTGAAAACCACTATATAAAATCACCACAAAAAACCACCAATGATAACCCTTTTTTTATCACAAAGATGTTTTTTTAGGTTCCATCCATGATGATGATTGTATATGTTTTAATGATGCTATTTGTATGTTTTTTGTAAAAGTACTTTTTCCATAGGATATATCTCATCAGATATAGTTATTTAAAAGTTGAAAGTTTTATGAAAAATACTTTTCTATGTTTCCATAGTATTTTGAGAATTTTATGATATGAAATTTTTACAGGTGAAAAAATTAAAGCCAAAGTATTAAGATGACTCAAACTAATTTTCAAACTAGTCAGAGACCATAAATTCCATATGCTACATCTTAGAGAATGTAATGAGTTAGACCCTTACATTTTGACTATATTTACCCTGATATTTATTCTTAGTCTCCCAAAAATATTTCTAACTAAAAGTTCTCAAATATCAAGTTACAGTTAAATGTTAACTATGTCTCACTATAATCAACTATTACCAATTATAAATAATTACAATTAATCAAAATTAATATGGATCCCTATTATTATGATCATATATGTTTTCCTATAATTATTTATTACTAAATAAGTTTTTACAATAGTTAAATACTAACACCAACACATTAAGGTGTTTAATGTATGTTGGTCAGTATATATCTTTCACATTGTTATTTTTATTATTATCCATAATACAACCTATTAAGGTATACTAAACTGTTAGAAATATTGAGGTGTGGGGGTGAGGAGGGAGAGGGCGGTAAATCAATATTTCATGTCCAATTTAAATTTACATAAATTATGCTTTCATTTCAAGGTTATTTTGAACATTAATTTCATTAGCAAGATAGTGTGTTGTAAACCATGAACAACATTAAATATAAAAGCATGTAAACCATAAGAATGCAAGACACATCAACACATAGAACATAGGATTTTTAGGTGGAAACCCAATGTGGGAGAAAACCATCATTGGTGTTATCTCTATCTTCATTCTTATTATAAAGAAAATCATAGAGTTCAGGCTTCTGTGATCCATATCAAGTTTGTGAGAGATTTTTCGGCGAAAATCACATGGAATACCATTTGTCGACGCGTTTTGAACCAACTAGTGTGGTTCATCGTCAGGATTTTCCATGTGATTTTCACCGAAAAAATCTCTCATAAAGAAAATCGTTTACATCTTGTACTGGCACAGACTTTTACTAGTATGCTGGTTCATCCCTGCACGAGGCTACAACCTCCACAAATTCTCTATCTTCGACTAACAGAAAGATACTAATCCCTAATCAAGTTTACCAACTCTTACCAAAAGGAACCTCCTACTCCCTCATTCAAGACTACAACCCTCATTTCCTCTGTGGGTCACGTTTCAGAATATTTCACACTAGATCCACCAGTCTCAATCAACCATCAAAATCTGTAGGCCACCTTTCATCAAATTTTCAAATTAGATCAACACCCAACAATATGCTCAAACCAAACACTGACCAAGTTGAATAACTGAATACCAATATACCAATCACTGAATCACTGAATACCAATTACACCTCTGCACACTGTTAATATCACTAACAAATGCACTTAAGCCACATCCTTTTTCTCAACAAAACTGACAAAAAGCGAGCCAATAATCATCTATCATCAGATTATTTAAATTTCAACAATACCAAAATTTTCACCAACTTTTCTCTGCAAAATTAAGTTGACTGAAGAAATAATTCCTAAGAAATATTAATAGCAAACCCTAGTATCCAATCTCAACATCAGGCCTCACTAAATAGACAAGTTGGTAAAGACAGTCTTAACAACAATACAAGGCTCCTTCATTGTCATAACCAAGTAGTGCTGATCTATCTAGTGTCAAATCAATACTCATCCATACTCATCATCAAGCCATCAAAACCCTTTGTTCATTATTGTTATCAATACTAAGCCAAATACCAAGCAGAACCATCAAATTCTTCCAGCTAGACACATCACTACAACATCATCTTGAAGTATTCAATTTGACAAATAATATCAATAGTCATACTCTCTATATAGTGCTAATGAATAGATAACCACAAGGAATCTTCTTACTCAAGGAACAAATATTTCATGCCCAATTCAAATTTACTTAAATTATGCTTTCATTTCAAGGTTATCTTGAACATTAATATCATTAGCAAGATATTGTGTTGTAAACCATGAACAATATTAAATATAAAAACATGTAAACCATAAGAATTCAAGACACATCATCACATCAACACATAGGACAATCGATTTTTAGGTGGAAACCCAATTTGGTAGAAATCCATCGTTGTTATCGTCTCTATCTTCTTTCTTAGTATAAAGAAAATCTTTTACATATGTACTTGTGCATACTCTTACTAATATGCAGGATCCTACCTTAAGGAGCCCACAACCTCCACAAATTGTCAGACTTCAACTAGAAAAAGAGTGAAAATGTGAAATTGGATTACACTTTTGTGAAAAATTCCCACAAAAAATTCATAATGCTGGGTGACCTAAATAAATTCTCGGCTGACCTAAATAAATTTTCAGACAAACTATTGTTTTAACTTTCGGCCAAAAAATTGACCGTTTATATTAACATCAACCTTTTAATGGATTTTTTGTCGGAGGGGAAAAAGCCGAAAAAAATATTTTTCAACCGAACACGTTTTTTGGTCGAAAAAATTATTTCTGAATAATTTTTTCGACTGATTTCTTTTAATATATATCACGACCGTAAGACCATTGCATACTTTTATACATTTATTGGTTCGACTGTTTATTTTCATTTGTTGTTAGTTCAATTGCTATTATTCGGTTGACCTATCGGTGTGCTCGAGGAATTTTCTCTGTAAGTATGAATTTTATTTTTTGTTTTGAGTTTTTTGTAATCGTTAGAGTGAGTTTTCTTTAATGTTTGTTGGGTTTTTTTGCAGGATCTCTCGATTGCCTTCTCGTTTGCATGCCTCTGCTTGTCGCCTTGTTGCAGGATTGCTCGTTTGTGTGCCTCGACTTATTTGTGTTCCTTGGAATTGTGCGTGCGTCGGCTTATCAAGTACACATAAATAGTCCTTTGGATAATGCATTTAAACATTTGGGAAGAATTTGTAAGGATGAAAAATTCATTTAAATCTCTCCTTTTTTACTTCCAAAGGCTCTCTTTATAGTTTCGAAATAATTTGGGCATAAACTGTTAGAAATTAAATGGAAGTTTCTAAATCTTAATGTGACCCAACTAATTAAGTCATTCTATAATTAAAAGCATTAAAGCATTAAAGCATTAAATTGGTATATGATGGACGTACCAGACTTAAAGTTAAATATATAAAGGATTGGGTCCTCTCTCTCCCACACAAGAGTTGCATTCTTCTCCGTCAAGAAGCACATAAAGAAAGTGAGGGCAAGAGGAGAGAAACCGAATTCTGAGAATAAGAGTAGCAGCTGTCAGGAGACAGAAGACATAAGATGGCAGCCATTACATCTTCCGCTGTTAATCAAGGTATGTCATCTTAAAATCATGTTCTGTATGTGAAATATTTGGTATTGATGATCTTTGGGCTGTCAGTTAAGATTTTTACATTTGGTATCGGAGCCAATCAATAACTGAATATTTCCTATGATTGCCCTTGCGAATGAATATAATGGAAATTTGATTAGTCAAGATTTTGAAGCTGTGCATGTCGATGCCGAAGGGGATTCTGGACCTCTGTGTTTTTCTTTAATTTTACTTTCGGCAGAAGCGTGCAAACCGAAATATTACTGTAATATTACTGTGCTTTACTCATGTGATTGAGACAAAAATCCCATCAACAAAATTACATGATCGCATTGCATGATCGCATTACAATAATGGGCTAGGGTATTATAGCCTGTAACTCGCTGATATGATCGGATCACAGTGCTTGCGTAATTACTCTATGGTGACTGTATTGGCTTGTTCATTCTAATGATTCAAGTCTATAATGTGTCACTCGCACCTCTGACTGAGATCCAATAAATCTCAACGACTCGTTCTTGACCTAAAAGCTAAGGATCAATTCTTGGATGAATGAATAAATCCGCTTTAAGATCACATTTATTATATTCTGGTCTGGTAGTCGAGATTTTAGCTCAGTATTACATGTTTGGTTTGTGCATTGGTCTGAGGTTATACCCTAGGGTTGCACTGTTTTGTTTTGTTCAGTGTAAGGGTTATTGTGGAACCTCCTAAGCCACGGTGTGAACGTGGGTGCCTAGTAAGTATGTGTTTGAGCCCCGAGCTTCATAAGCTCCAGATGATCTATTAGTTTGTATTAACAGTGAAACCCATTCTCATAAAATACTCCCGTATGCATCGCTGTGTGGAAGAGCGGTCAGAAGGTAACATGACTGCATATACGGACTTATTTCATTTTCACTTACAACTAATAATCAAGCTGTTTGGTCTTGTATCGCCTGAAAACTGGCGTTTGATCAATATTTTTATAAAGTGGTTTACAGATCAGAAAGGCATTTTGTGAAGGATTGAATGAAACAGAGTATCCCATCGAAGGGTGAAGGGGACATAGTTTCACTCGCAAGATATTTCCTTTAGATGCTCCTATGCCATCTTTCAATAAGTTGTGCCTTATGTTACTGGATGCACATCTGGCTTGCTTTTGTAGTCATTTTCTGGAACATTAATGAGATTTATGATTTTGTTAATCACCAAAGTGGTCAAAATCAGAATGTTGTTTTGCATAAGGTATGTGTTACAAATTATTTATGCACATGAGATTTATGATTTTGTTAATCACCAAAGTGGTCAAAATCAGAATAATCATTTAGTGCATAAGTGACATAATGATTATTGATAGAAATTGCCAGTTATCATAATACCAATTAAGAACTGGCGTCACTAATGATAGAACCTGAGAACTTACCCAAAGGAAAGTCTTGTTCTACAACTAGTTGACATGATGAGGTTTGATAGATATTTTGATTAAATAAATATTGATCATCCAAAGATGTCAGTTCTATTTAATTGAATATATTTATTACCTACTTATGTTTTGGTATTTAATTATGTTAAGTATAAGATAGTATCTACCCAAAGGAGTGCTATATTATACTATTATGTCTATATCTGAATCGCGTTAGTTATGAGCTTATAGTTATTTCATTTTTGATTTCAAGGTGATTTATCTTTTGTATGTTTTGAATCAAATTTAGTTGAAGTTCCTATTAATACATGGTGGCTTGATACTAGTGCTACAACTCATGTTTCCAACAATATGCAGGGATTTCTTACGATCCGAACCATAAATCCAAATGAAGATCGTTTTCTTTTATGGGAAACGGAATGAAATCTTCAATTGAAGGCATTGGGACTTATCGTCTAATTCTAGAAAGTGGATATGTATTAGACTTATACAGTACCCTTTATGTACCTTCATTATCTAGAAACCTTATTTCCGCAAGTAAATTGGATATTTATGGTTTTAGATGTATGATTGGATCTGGTTGTTTTGATTTATATAAGAATACTGATAATGTTGGTTCCGGTATTCTAATTGATGGTTTATATAAATTGAAACTGAATGACACTTATGCGAATTCCTTGTTGAATGTAGTAAATAATGTTGGATGTAAACGTAGCAGGTTGAATGAAAATTCTGCTTTCTTGTGGCATAAACGACTAGGTCATATATCCAAAGAAAGAATGATGAAATTAGTAAGTAATGAAATTTTGTCAAATTTGGACTTTAGTGATCTAGAATTATGTGTGGATTGTATTAAAGGTAAACAAACCAAACATAATAAGAAAGGAGCCACTAGAAGCAGCCAGCTTCTTGAAATAATACACACTGATATTTGCGGACCTATGGACACTCCAGCCTTTAATGGAGAAAAGTATTTCATCACTTTCATTGACGATTTTTCCCGTTATGGTTATGTCTATTTGCTTCATGAAAAATCTCAATCTGTGAATGTCCTTGAGACATTTGTAAAGGAAGTTGAGAGGCAATTAGATAAAAAGGTGAAAATCATAAGGTCTAATAGAGGTGGTGAATATTATGGTAAATATGATGAGTCAGGCCAGTGTCCAGGTCCATTTGCAAAATTCCTCGAAAGTCATGGCATATGTGCGCAATACACAATACCAGGTACACCACAGCAAAATGGTGTAGCAGAAAGGCGTAATAGGACGTTAATAGATATGATTAGGAGTATGATGTCAGATTCTACACTACCTAAGAATTTGTGGTCGTATGCTCTCAAAACCGCTAATTATTTGTTGAATAGGGTTCCTAGTAAAGCTGTTCAAAAGACTCCTTTTGAGTTATGGACTAACAGGAAACCTAGCTTAAGACACCTGCATGTTTGGGGTTGTCCAGCGGAAGCGAGAATTTATAATCCACATGAAAAGAAATTAGATTCTCGAACGATCAGTGGGTATTTTTTAGGTTACCCTGAGAAATCTAAAGGGTATGTGTTTTACTGTCCTAATCATAGTCCAAGAATTGTAGAAACTGGTAATTCAAGATTCATTGAGAATGGTGAAGTCAGTGGGAGTACTAGAAGAGAAATAGTAGAAATAAAGGAAACAAGGGTAAATGTTACATTGCCTAGAATAGTTCCTCCATCTACTATTACTCCAGATGTTGTTCCAGCTGTTGTATAACAGCATGATGATAATGAACAACATATAAATGAAGAAGTACTTCCTGAAGGAAATGACTTACATAATGCTGATATGCATGAACCACAACAAGTAGCATTAAGAAGACCTCAAAGAAATCGTAGGTCAGCTATTTCTAATGATTATGTGGTTTATATGCAAAAATCAGATTATGATATTGGAATCAATAAGGATCCAGTTTCGTTTTCACATGCTGTAGAAAGTAAAGAGTCAAAGGAATGGATTAATGCCATGAAAGAAGAACTGAAATCCATGCAACAGAATGAAGTTTGGGATCTCGTTGAGTTACCACATGGCTGTAAAAGAGTCGGATGCAAATGGGTTTTTAAAACCAAACACGACTCTAGTGGTAATATCAAACGGTATAAAGCTAGACTTGTTGCTAAGGGTTACACTCAGAAAGGTGGTGTTGATTACAAGGAGACATTTTCTACTGTTTCGAAAAAGGACTCACTAAGAATAATAATGACATTAGTAGCTCATTATGATTTGGAGTTGCATCAAATGGATGTGAAAACAGCTTTTCTGAATGGAGATCTTGATGAGGATGTTTATATGGATCAACCTGAGGGTTTTTCTGTAGAAAGTAAAGAACAATTGGTGTGTAAACTTAAGAAGTCAATATATGGGCTTAAACAAGCATCCCGGCAGTGGTATATTAAGTTCAATACCATTATTACATCTTTTGGTTTTAAGGAAAATACGGTTGATCACTGTATATACCGAAAGATCAGTGGGAGCAAGTTTATTTATCTGGTCCTTTATGTTGATGACGTCTTGCTTGCTGCAAATAATTTAAGTATATTGCATGAGACTAAGGAATTTCTCTCAACGAAAGATTACATGCTCATCCAATGAATCGGAAGTGATTGGATATAGCGATTCAGATTTTGTTGGATGCATCGATACTAGAAAATCGACTTTTGGTTACCTGTTTATGTTTGCTCAAGGTGCCATATCATGGAAAAGTGCGAAACAGACTATCGTTGCTTCATCCACTATGGAGGCAGAATTTGTGGCATATTTTGAAGCCACAATTCATGCATTATGGCTGCGGAACTTTATTTCAGGACTTGCGGTTGTCGACACCATTAGCAAGCCGCTGAAAATTTATTGTGATAACTCTGCAACAGTATTTTTCTCAAAGAACGACAAGTACTCTAAAGGTGCCAAACATATGGAACTGAAGTATATTGTTGTGAAAGATGAGGTTCAGAAACAAAGAATGTCAATCATGCACATCAGGACAGAACTTATGATTACAGACCCTTTGACGAAAGGGTTACAACCAAGACAATTTAAGGAACATGTTCAAAGAATGGGTCTTGGTTGTATTAATGATAATTGATGTGTGACATTCTGAGCTCTTTTATGTGTTTCTGATATACAATCATGTGTTTCTTGTTTTAATGTAGTAGTACGTATTTTATGTAATTTTAAACAAGAAAGAGTCTTATAAAGATATTATGTTTAATCATTATGATATAAGACATTATGTGGACCATTATGCTGTTTTATATAAATTATGAGTATGAATTGATGGATTGTTGGTATTGTAGTATATGGAAGGGAATGCATTGAATTAATAGTGCACAACCGCCATAACTCTCAGCAATTTGTCATGGTATGATGTTCAACACTTAATATTATGAATAGTCGGGTCAAGTGGGAGAATGTTAGAAATTAAATGGAAGTTTCTAAATCTTAATGTGACCCAACTAATTAAGTCATTCTATAATTAAAAGCATTAGAGCATTAAAGCATTAAAGCATTAAATTGGTATATGATGGACGTACCAGACTTAAAGTTAAATATATAAAGGATTGGGTCCTCTCTCTCCCACACAAGAGTTGCATTCTTCTCCATCAAGAAGAACATAAAGAAAGTGAGGGCAAGAGGAGAGAAACCGAATTCTGAGAATAAGAGTAGCAGCTGTCAGGAGACAGAAGACATAAGATGGCAGCCATTACATCTTCCGCTGTTAATCAAGGTATGTCATCTTAAAATCATGTTCTGTATGTGAAATATTTGGTATTGATGATCTTTGGGCTGTCAGTTAAGATTTTTACATAAACCTCCTTTGTTTTTACATGGATTATTTATGCCCTCATCCTATGTTATATTTGTAACATCACATGAGGAAGATTATTTCGTTTTAGTCACTCTGGCATTTGTGAACATCTCCTCTGGTTTCATATGGATAATTTTTTATCCCCTTTCCTCTATCATATTTGTAACATCACATGAGGAAGTTCTATTATACAGGTCACTCTGTTTTTTTGCTTAGCATTTTTGTCATCTTGTATAGAATCGAATGGTCATCTGGATCCACCTTTTGAGGCAATGTTTGGAGTTGTCTTCCTCCACGAGAAATGTGTAATTTCATTGCATCATTGTAATAGAAATATGTTTTTCCTGACTTGTAGATTTTGAAATCTAGCAGAATGAAATTTCATTTATTTTGGAAGCTAGCACATAGAAATTTTGTTTATTTTGATTAGATTTCCTACATACTTTAGAATTTCTTTATCTTTAATTAGATGTCCAATATATCTCAAAATTTAGAATTAATATAAAAATGATTAAATTTACAATTAACGAAAAGATTATCGTGAAAATAAAAATATTTTCCTTCTATATATTATTACCGCATATAATCATATTTTTCTTCCAATCTATTTACCACTGTTTTAATATTTTCCTTTTTCTTTAAGTAAGATGGGCATACGTGGAATTTCTGGAGTTAAAATTGTCGGGGTCATTAGTCCATGACTACATATCAGGACGTTCAATTAGTACAATAATAGTCCTACAAAAAATCAGTATCAATGTTTAAATGCATGTAGAGTAACTTATTTAATTAAATATAGCTCCTTTGAGTGAGCTCCGCGCTATAAAGTTAACCATTTATCTAATATCTCTCTCGAATTCCTCTAACGTAAAGCAGAGAAATAATACATGAGAAAAATAGCCCTGAAACACCCTTTAATGGAAGATTTGCTAAAAACTCATAAAATATATTTCAAATTAGTAAATACCAATCTGAAATCTTTTACCCATAAATTAGCAAATTCCAATATAAAAAGTTAGCTCAGGTGTTACGAGTTATAAAATTTCATTGCTTATGAAAGTGGCATTTCAAGTTCTATTAGGAAATACAATGTATGTTCCGTGCTTAAGGGCCATTATATGGAGTCTCTCTCAGTTTAGCAAATTAGATGGACCAAACAAGTGGTTGAACGAATATATCCTTAAAGGTGAATTTAGGAACTTGTATGATCACTTGTTTCCAAGTAATCTCTTTGTTTTCCATGTAATATATAGCATGGGATTCTTCACTTCTAAACTAGTTATGCTCTGTGAATTGCATTCACATTCCAAAGTGTTGGATGGCGTGAACACATGGGAAAAGTTGCTTGATGCAAAATTTCAATTTGTGGGTATTTGGAATGTAGGTGAAACAATTGTGAATCTTCAGCTCATATCACCTACAACTATCATCCTTATCTCATGAACCATTTTCTTCCATATTTCGTAATTGGCTTTTGGTAATTGTTTTCAGTTTCGGAATTATATAATCCTTTTAATTCTCTAGTATTCAATATAAACAAAATTGGTAAAAGGCAATTAGGTAGCAATAACCATAATGGTAGCCAGATAAATTTAACAAGGAAAAGGCCTTGGGCCCTTCACATTAACACACTTCAGCCACAACAAACATAATAATGGTTGCATAAAGATACAATTGAAAATTTTCAACTTCAATTAAGGAGGTGGAACATATAAAAAATCTAATTAATGAACTTCTATAATAAATTTATATATGTAAAATTGTACAGAAATAATATGGTTATTGAAAGCCACTTTGCAATCACAACAAAAATAAAGCTTATGATTATAGGAAGAGCCAATAGATTTGTTGGTTGGTTTGCAGGAACAACCCCACCAAGTTTAAAAACTTCAGCAGTTTTTCCTCCGACACACACAAATTTATAAGGAGAAGCAAATCATTATCTAAAACCTTGATATTGTCGTTGTCAATAATTAAGTGATCAAGAACCTATGGTAAGCTCATCACACTGCCTATAGCTACTGGTTGACAAAATTATTTACATCCTTTTAAAAATATCATCTCAGGGGAAACTTCTCGCATGTCCAACAGAGTTCCAAATTGTATCGGTTGTATAATATGGCGTTTTCCAATTTTCGCAGATTTCATAGTATTATATTTTTATCACATCATAAGAGATTCTATGACTATTTGATTCCTTTCGTTTACATTCGTATTTAGTATGTCCCTCGAACATGCATGTGGTACATGGCAGAGCTCCATTTTCCTCAACTGCAATGCTAGGTCCTAGATATATTTTTGCATTCTCTCTATAGTTCCTTCCAATATTTCATCATTCAATGAGATTTCCCATTCGTCGTTAGTTTCAATTTGCTATGGTTTTCTTAGTGCTTCATATGTCTTTATTTCATGCATTTTGAACGGTTTTCTTATTTTCTGGAGCAGTCTTGCCCCAAATGATTGCACTGAGAGGTCCTTATTGATAACATATGAGATCTGGCTAAATAGATTCTTCAATATTTTGTTGTAATCCTATACCTTTTCATATGGCATTTGTTTTATTTATTTCATTTTTTATATCACCATACTCGTCATCTACATCAACCTGCTCATGATCTTCTGGTAGTGAATTCTTAATAATTTTTCCTTTCAGTCAATGTGGCCTTTTCTTAAACACGATTTTGATATCAATGAGCAGTGTAATAAAAATGAAGGAAAACCATCTTCAATATGTTAAAAATCGTAAGACGCGTTTTAAAAAAATAAAATCATAACAAAGTCAAAATCCACAGAAACACAGGTTATAAAGTATCAAGATGTAAGGTTCATTAAAAAGTACTCACATTCTAGACCATTGCAATAATTCTCCATAGATAGTGCAAACTAATTTGTTAAATTGTTTTCTTTGTGTTGATTTTTTTATTTAAGAATCAATTTTGGGTATTAAGAAAATTTGGACTTTTATTTCTCCACCATCTACCATCGATTTAAATTTTAAATAAAAAAGTCTTTAAATATAAAAATCTAAACATCGGAGAAAGGAACCAATACAATTCCAATAGATATCATAATTCATGATGCCATTTATATGTTGGAATGTTATTAATCAACGGATTAAAAAAATGACAAATGACAAATATTCCAACAACAAAATTAAGACATGACAATAAAGGGATGCACTAACACCATCCAAATCACAAGATTAATCTTGATCAACGCCAAATAAATATGAAATCAACAACATTATTCATACCTTCAAAAGAATTAGTATTCCCAAATAGAGAACGCACAAATCAACACCTTAATTGGAAAAAATGAAACAAGAAGTTCCATCCAAACAATCAACCAATCAAAACTCCCAATGAAAATTCCCTTAACAATTTGTCTCAATATTTGTTGAATTGAATTAAGTTGTCAAAAGTATATTGGTAATGTGGTATCTCTCTTTACAATGGAATGAACGGATCTTCACATTAAACTATACTATGAACATTTTCATGATTTTTTAGGTGGTGTAAAACTAATGGCATCACTAACACAACATAGAAAATGTTAGTTTATTAAATTTCCCAAGTGTACTAGGTGGCATGACCTTTGAGGTCCATAGATGCATACGTATTTATTATTTTTCATGGATATCTTTTATAGTTAGTATTTCCTTTCCAAATGGATTTTAAGGGGGAGATTAGATCATTGAGCTTCCATTCCTCAATATCATTGAATTACCTCTTATTTTGATTTATTCAAGTGGACATGATTCATCATATGTAAGTAAATAAATTCAAATTATTTCAATAGCATACCCCCTTTTGGGTGGCTCTTCAAGTAGTAACCCCTTAGGAAGTAATATATCTCACCTAATATCCTTCCTTATAATGATTACACTTCTATATATAGAAATATAAACCCTAGAAGACCGAATAAGACTCAACATATACACATTAGGATCTGATATGCATCTAAGGAAACATTGGGAAAGAAGACCTAACTATCCATTTTGCATACCAAACTTGATGCACCCACATAATGTTGAAGAATCTAGGGCAGGTGGGATTAATTTGATTCTTCTAGACTTGATAAGAATTTGTGAAGTACTTTTGCAATTTATCTTAGATTGATCTTCTTCTTACTATAAGTGTGTGTGTTTGCTTCATCAAACTACTACCAAAAAAAGAGATAAGAACACAAGATGTTTGGCTTTCTGTCATGGCCAAAACCTCTCCATCTTGGAGAGGAAAACCTGCACAAAATTCTTCTTATATAGATTCTAATTGACGACTACCAAAATCAAGACCATGACCCTTGACCTATCAAGCCATTCCAACACCAAGACACCAATCCTCTTCTTACTACTAAGATCATCATCATCATTACTGCTTTACCAATATCATTATTATTTCACCTTGATTGCTCATTGAGATCACCATTGTGCCGTTACAGAGATCATCTCTTCAACTTCATCACGGTCACCATCATAACAACGAGGTCCATATGTATGTATTCATGAGAATTGCACCGAGAACTTTTACATGATCAAGACTTGGTAACTATGTATTCCACATATCCATGACAAAGACTGAGATCATGACTACATCCACATTATATGTTAATGCATGTCACTGTGGGATTATACCAAAACATGTCATTGCGAGATTGAGAGTACTACTGTAGGATCATTGAAGTCCTCTTCATCACAATTAAGCCAACACTGTAATAGTACCAAGATAGTATTCTGAGAGTGTAAATATGTTGAGACAGTGACTTCAACTAGGGTGTCGAGGTAGTGGTATTCATAATAAAAATACACAAGTTGCATTATGGATAGGCTTTGACATTACCTTCATGTGGTATACAAAACCCTTCTTGTAACTGCCATCCGAAACTTCTGAGGGATGCGAGTTATGGTTATATTATTTTTTGAAGATCTTAGTCGCATATATATAGTGGTCAACCTATGCATTTGAGCCAACATAACAGTGTGAGCTGTTGTGTCTTTTTATTGAGCCAACATGACTATATTTGTTAATTAATTTGTAGGTTGACATGATTGTTCTTGTTAATTCATTTTTCTTGCTGCCTTCTTTAATGGGATGGTGCTTGTGTTGGAGGGCTTTGATCTAGACACTAGGATGACTCTTTTACACTACATATAAGCTCAAGACGACATTGACTCTTTGAATTTCCTAGACCTAATAAATGAGCAAGAAACTCATTCTTATAATTCACAAAAATAATATTTTTTTCTTGACAAGTACAAAGATCAAAATTACATTTGTAAATTTTGAACCTAGTTACACTTTATTCAACACTCCCTCTTAACTAGGTAGGTATTTACAATGGTACTTGGTTATTTGCAATCTGAAGAATTTATCGTTAGAAGAATCGAATTGGTAATCCCATCTATATAGCATCATATCAATCAGCATTTCCATAGTGCAAGGCTTTGATTAACAACTCCATCTCTCCACGATACCATGAGCTATAATGTTAGCAAGACCAATGATATATAGACACATTCATTATTTTCTCTCAAGGTGCATACCCACCTAGGTGTTCATTTCATATGACCTTCTAGGACTATTATTATCTTGGGTTCCCAGCCCTCAAAGAATATTGATCCTCTTGCCTACTCTTATCTTGGATTCCCTACACATCCTCAAAGAGTATCGGATGCTAGATGATTTCCCAATCCTCCCATTGTTTCTTCCCAAGTGAAGAAAAGAATGTTGTGTCTCTCATGTGTATAAATTTCCATTCATGGCCTTCATCTAGACTTACGGTTGTTATTCCTGGTTTGGTGCATGACACATGACATGGAAAAACAAAATTATCACTCCATTGCAATCAGGGGTGATTTAATTCAAACTCCCTCTTGATCACAAACCTGTCAAAGCTCCCTCTTAGATAGGGATTCTTTTATACATCAAAAACTTCTTCTTCGTGAGTTCTTCAGCTGGTTCATATTCTTCTCTCCTTGATGTCATGAAATTTATTCGAGCTTCTTCCTTGTATGGAAACAACCATTGATCACTTTCCTTCTTATTCCATCAAGTCATTCCTTTCTTCATGGAAAGTGGCCTTCTTGGAATACATCTGGAACTTTATTCATATGGCTACTTATTTTCTCTCCATGCTTCTTTCAGGAGTTTCCATCCATCGCATGAATGTTGGTTGTACTTGTACTTACAAGTCTTGTTCTAGTAGCCCTACATGAACTCATCCAGACATTATTCAAGAAATCAAAACATCATATTAAATTAAATCATACCTTACGGGATGGATTTCCATCATGACATATTCTTGTAGGTATCATCATCCTGCACACTTATTGACATATCTACCAAAGATATCCATTGTCAAGGGTCTTTATCTATTTTATACTTTCATCAGAGTCTTTATATCTTTCTAGGAGATTTCCTAGTTAAATATTCTTGGTCTTTTGGACGTTGATTGCCTTCATCATGGTTGCATATCTCACGATCTCTTCCTCCCTCACACATTCCATTTCCCAAATATTTTAATCAGATTTTCTTAGTCAACTACCTCATCCATCATATGAGGACATATTATGTTGATCTCATCTAGTGTGACGTATGCCTTCTTTCATCCTTTCGGGGGAGGAGATCATGTTTCTCTTGATCGTGCTTCTTAAGGTAGAGGCAATGATCCATGTTACCTTCAACCATATGACATGGAATTATAATATTAAACACAATCATACATACCTTATTTTACCTTCAGGTCATCTATTTTTCTTCGAGCAGCTTCCTTGATTGAATAGATCTTCAATCCCTTGATGTGCTTCATATCATCACAGCATTATCTCATGGATTCCATAAGTTGGAATTCTTGTTGAGACACTTGCTTCCTCTCTAGATTACTAAACCCTTCGATGAGGATTCCATCAGAGAATTTTGAGGATCTTTTATATCCCCAACTAGAAGATGTTTCCTTTTTGACTTGATGTATGATGAGCCTTGTCCCAGATGACTCCTTCCTTTTCTTCAATGTCCACTGAGGTTCCCAAGGGCTATATTCTTCATGTTTGTCTGTCATGGATTTTTTCCTTCATGATTCCCATGGTGATGTCACAATATCTTGTTTCTAATGCTTCCATGATTCCATGATGCATCTTGTTATCTTGGTCATATATACAACAAAATATTTAGGAGCTTATGATAGGATCATTTTATGAGGGATGTTATCTTACTTATAGGAGATATTTTATACTCCCTCTTTCCTTGGCCCTTTTCTTTAGCTTCCTCCATCTTTCAGTGACATGAGCATCCAAAATCTCTCTATAGCATTGAATCTTAACCATACTTATTTTTGTCTTTGCTTGAGGACCAACCTTGCCTTTCCTTTATGCACATGACTGAATTATTTTATCCTTTAATACTATAGACTGCAACTTTTCTTTCTATATCTAGGACAGGGACCACAAGTTGTCGGGTGAGGTAGCCTTCTTTGTTCATTGATATTTGTTACCTTGCTCATCAATGATGACTACCTTCTTATCATAGATCTTCATGAATGTATTCCTTCATTATATGATACCTTTACTATTGTGTAGTTCTAACTGACCTTCTTTACTTTAATTTTCGAGAGTATATCTAGCATTTCATATCTCTCTCCTTATGTCTCCTCTTCTGCTATTTAGGTATGAGAGGAATTTTGAGTGATATCATATGAATCATATGAATCTCTTCATGGATTCAAACAATGCTTGACCTTCATAGACCTTTTCATAGATATTAATGATTTCTCTTTTCTATGAGGATTATGACAATCCTCCTTATTCTATGCAAGGAATTTTTATTATATAACTGATTTATAAATTCCCTTGCAATCATGAAATCATTTAACCAAATTTGATTACGAAATTGAAAGATAATTAATTGGTGTGTGAAGAGGAGATCTTCACCTTTATGCTTCTTTTGCTTTACCTGCCCATCATTAGTATCATTTCATCACGAATTCCTTGGAGGCCTTCTAGCACCATGACATCAGTGGTCTTGCAATCACCGAGACTACTTCACATCATTCCCAATTCATTTTTAAGGTGTTTTTGACTTAAACATATTGTTGACCTGTTAGTGATACTATGTTCTGATCCAAGCATCATGCTATTGAGATCATAATCATAGATAAAATTTAAAACTGTGACAAGTATATGGCATTGCACAGTGATGTCTATGTGCATTGTGTAGAGAGGAAATGTATTGAGAGCCCAAAATTTTCAATGAATAATATAACTAAACTGTGGATGGCACTGTAAAGATAGATTATCTCATCACTGAAACTTCCTTGATGTAATAACTATATTGAGATAGTGAAGTAATCATGGATTGTAAGAGGTATTCGTTGGATTACTTCTGTAATATATATATATATACACACACACCTAAGACTATCTTTTATGGCATGGAGAAAGTTCAGTGATTAAGAAGTTAGGATCACTGATATACTTCATCAACCTGAGCATCATTTGGGTGCATGACTGTAATTAATGAAGTTGATACTCCATGAATGTTGTAGACCTACTTGTTGTATACTTTCTCCTTTAATCCTTTCAACCTGCTTTGATGTCCTTGAAGATAGATCCTTACATGTCTCTTTTGTTTCCCTTCATCTAACTTCAGCACCTTAGCTCTGATACCACGTTGAAGAATCTAGGGCAAGTGGAATTAATGTGATTCTTGTAGACATGATAAAAATTTGTGAAGTACTTTTGCAATTTATCTTAGCTTGATATTCTTCTTATTATTAGTGTGTTTGTTTGCTTCATTAAATTGCTACCAGAACAAAGAGACAAGAACACAACCTCTCCCTCTTGGAGAGGAAACCCCACACAAAATTCTTCTTATAGATATTCTAATTGACAACTACCAAGACCAATACCATGACCCTTGACCTATCAAGCCATTCCAAGACCAAGACACCGATCCTCTTCTTACTAATAAGGTCATCATCATAATTACTACTTTACCAAGATCATTATTGTTGCACCTTGACTGCTCATTTAGATCACCATTGTCCCTTTACTGAGATCATCTTTGTACCTTCATCACGGTCACCATCATAACAATGAGTTCCATATGTATGTATTCATGAGAGATGCACCGAGAAATTTTACATGATCAAGACTTTGTAACTGTCTTTAACATATCCATGGCAGAGACTAAGGTCATGACTGTGTACAGATTATATGTTAATGCATGTCACTATGGGATTATACCAAAACATTTCACTGCAAGATTGAGGCTACTATTGTAGCATCATCAAAGTCCTCTTCATCACAATTAAGCCGAGAATGTAGCAGTATCAAGATAGTATTTTTAGAGTGTAAATATATCAAGACAGTGACTACGGCTAGGGTGTCGAGGCAATGGTATTCATACAAAAAATACACAAGATGCATTATGGACAAACTTTGACATTGCCTTCATGTGGCATACGAAATCCTTCCTGTAACTGCCATCTAAAACTTCAGAGGGATGTGAGTTCTGCTCCTATTCTTTTGCGAAGACCCTAGCCACATATATATAGTTGTCAACCTATGCATTTGATCCGACATGACAGTGTGAACCGTTGTGTCTTGTTATTGAGCTAACATAATTGTACTTGCTAATTCCTTTGTAGGCCACATGACTATTCTTGTTAATTCATTTTGCTTGTTGTCATCTTCAAGGGGATGGTGCTTGTCTTGGAGGGCTTTTATCTAGACACTAGGTTGACTCTTTTACATTACATATAAGCTCAAGAAGAGCATGACATTGACTCTTTGACTTTCCTAGACCTAATAAATGAGAAAGAAACTCATTCTTATAATTCACAAAAAATAATATTTCCTTTCTTGACAAGTACCAAGATCAAAATTACATTTGTAAATTTCAAACCTAGTTACACTTTATTTAACACATAAGTCCATGTAATGATTTCTTCCTCGTCATGTTTTGACCTCATAATACTCCTTTGTTGGTGTTAATCATCATATCCAAGTGTCAGATAAAATTATAGGATAAATACTTCTTGTAATATTCCATCATTCAATCATAATAGATATTTATTCTTCATCGTTCTCCCATAATATAAGGAATTTTAAATAAATAAATACATTAAATTCATTTTATTGATTTTTTTTTAGAAGGATCAGATAACCCATTAAACATGGTTGAAAAATGGACATTATGCATAGAATTTTATTTTTATCCCAATTGAGGACATGCGATGATTACTTATGTGTTATACAATAGTGCGACAAAGAAAGTCCTCCAAAGGAAAAGGAATGTACCTAGGAGGAGAACAAAAGATGAAGCATATTATATTGAATTGATATAAGGCTTAGGAACAACTAGGGAGTATGGATCCAATGGAATTGTAGTCTTCATCAATTGTGAACTTGTGTATAACCAGATGAAAGGCGTGTACCAAGTCAAAAAGGAGAACTTAAAACAACTACATGGAGAAGAAAAAAATATTGCTAGTCAATTTCAATCATTTAGCATAATATATTGTGAAAATGTTAATATGTTGTCTCCTGATCTATTGTATGGGGCAATGCCAATTCAATGTTTTTGTGTGAAAGATGAACTGGTGTCAAGAAGCTCTCTAACAAAATATATTGATGGACATTTTAAGATATCTTTGATATGTGTGTGTTTTTTAGTTATAAATGTGGTGCTTTTAATGACCATGTGTTTCTTTCAATACGATACCAAGTGTGCCCCCACTATGTAAGAACAACTTGGTGAAACATCGGAGCCATTTGGTTCTTTGTCCAAGTAGTTTTCTTAATTATCTGGTTCTCCCATTGAGTTGTATTTGTCCCTGCCTTTGTTTATGAGTTGAAGTCGGCGATAAGGCTTTGGTTGAGAGCGTTTGAGGCAACAGACTGCCATGCTTGCTTTCCTAGAGCACAAAGAATTTTTTTTCCTCTGTTCAGGTGCATACTTATATTTAATCTCAATGGCTGGTTATTTGAATGATTTTTTTCTTCAAACACCCAAGGATAGGAAAATTGCTAAGCAAAAGAGATGGTCTTTTCTGAATAAGTATATGAACAAAGCTTCTGAAGAAAAATTATATGATGAAAAAGTTTTAGTTCGAGAATTTGAGCCACAACCAAATTGGACATTGCCAGAGATAGAAGTAGACAAGTTATATAAGATACTTGCTTTTCAGTTCATAGCCACTCAGTTATTCCACTTTACTTATGTAAATATTCCTATTTCTACTGATCAGAAAGTCTACCAGGTTCCTTTAATTAAAGGAGAAGATATTGAATGGGGTTTGGAACATGGGTTCAAATATATTCATATAAGCATGATTCAGTTCGGGATTAATCTTCTTGTCAGACCAGGATTAAACGATTCTTGCCTAACTTGTGTCCTGGATACCAGAATAAATGATTTTAATGATGCATTGTTGGGAGGTTTTCAGAGTCCTCTTAATAATGGTCCTGTTTGGTCTTCTGTAATTCCCAGATATCAAGTTTCTTTGAATGACCCATATATAAATTAGTTTCTGAATGCCTATATTCAGTTCAATGGTTTCAATGTAACCCCACAAACTTTAATCGCTCAGCTTCATTCTTCTATTTGTCTTCGATTTGTATCCAGCACAATGCCTCCACTCAATCCAAAATTGTGTTCAAGAGCTTTGAAAGAGGGAGTAATAGTTGGTCCCAGTAATATTGTGCCCTTACAGATAGGATTTGCAGAATGCACTCTACCTAATGAATGGAATAGTACTTACATTCCATTATCACAAAAATATCCTCAACTGCAAACATCAAAAGAACCTAGAAAATTGTCTATTGTCAAACATTCGGATGGTTCTTCTGGTCTCAAATTCACAAGCCCCCATCTTGTCAGATATATGACTATCTTAGATAGATCTTCATTTTTAGGAAGCAAACGCAGTACAAAAGCAGTAATACCTCCTCCAGTTATACCCTTATCAGTTCCAGTTCCACCATCATATTCTGTTCCCAAAAGAAACCTATGTCCCATAAATCTGATGACTGCTAATTCTGTGTATCGGGTAAATCTTCAAGTTTCCAACTAGAAGATCAAAAGCTTTAGTCTTCCCATAGCTCAATATGATCTGATAGCAAAGATTAATGAAAGATATTTAGAGTTTGCAAACTCTAGAAAAACTTTCAAGAATGGTACTCTAAAGTTAGATTTCCAATGGATACAGATGAAAAACATGTCAGATACGGATTAGAGTGAAACAGAGAAAATGCATAATTATACAAACTATCAGATTGTTTGTATGTTGCAAAACATAGATGACATAGGCAAAGATGTGCTAGAAATTAAGGAACATATAAAGAAAATGCACAGTGGTTATAATGAATGTTTGGGAATACAGAATGAGCATACACAGAAATTGAATGATATCAATTCCAACATGGGATTATTTCGAGGTCCCTTGGACATTTAAGAGATGCATTACCTCAGCCTACTTCTCCACCTCATTATAGAGAAGTAGATCTTTCAAGTTCAAAATTGAAGTTTTCTTCCAGTTCAGATGAACTAAAAGATGGTCTTAGAAGTATTTTGTTCAAAAGCATTGGTAACATAGATAATGCTAAGATTGAGAAAGTACAAAAAGGAATAATGTTAGCCAAAGAAAAAATATAATTGATGAAAGATATGCTAACCACTTTTCCTACTGTTGAAAGCCTGAGATTGTTAAAGGGTTATGTCAGTCTTAAAACCCTTGTAGAAAATGACCAACCATATGCTCCACAAATTTTGGCCATGTCCGGTGTTACCTCTCATACTAGCAGAACTCCTAGAGAACCCACTCAAGGAGATACTAGTTCTAAAAGAGATAGGGGTGATACATTTACATTCACACATAAAGGAATGAAAGGTGACAACGATACTTTTTCACATGAAGCATCTATAGATAGTCCTTTCTCTAGATATATAGACAATTTGGAAAGTGTCCCTGCCAAATTTGAAAACCCATGAGCTAAAGGATTTGGCAATACACTTTTGGTAAATATTGATTGCATGGAAAGTGACGAAGTTATAACAATTCTGCATAATGTCCATGCCTGGGCACTGCAGCGAAAAGCTGAAACTAAAGCATCATGGTCTGATATAGTCACACAAATTGTTTGGTCTTTTACTAGTATTTTAAAAAAATGGTGGGATAAGTTGTCTGAAGAAGAAATGAACAATATCATTGAACATCCAATAGATCCCCTGAAAGCTATATGTGATGCCTTAACACATGAATTTGTGGGGGTAGTACCAGCAAATTCAGTACACCATGGTCAACTCTTTTTATCTCAAAGATTGTGTAACATAGATTATCTGCATGATTATTATTATGTTATGAAAAAACTTCTATATCAAGAAGCAGATCCTCACAATGTTGCTTACTTGAGGTATTACATAGCTTCAATGCCAAGAAAAATTCCAGATTTGATTAGTCAGTTATTGAGACCAACAAAGTAAAATTGAGAATTCCTCATTTGCTGCAGTACATCGGATGATAGTTTCTATTTTGCAATTTCTTTTCCAATTCGATGAAAACTAGCTAGATGAAGAGTGTAGAGCTTTTTCTTCTTCCAAGTGATAAGTAAAAACTTGCAATCTCTCTCAATGATCTCTTGATATTCATAAAATTCACATAAGAAATGAGTTTACAAGAAAACTTGCAAATCAAATCAATCACTCTTAAGATGCAAATTTAAAAGCACCAAAAGAACATTCAAAAGCATGAAATTGTGGCTTTGAAAGAAAAAAATGTGAACCATGGCTTATCAAACGAGACAAAAAATAAGGTCGCACACAACACAAAAATAATTTCAATTTGTAACTTAATGTAGGTAGCCAACAAACTACACCTACAATGATTTACAAGGGAAAACAATCCCAAATCCCAAACAAGGGATCATGAAATAAAATGCCACACAACTTCATTTCTTTACAATATTCCAAATCAGAAGAACACAAATATTACCCAGGAATATTAGATCAAGTTCACAATGTCATCTTAATGATCAAGATATTTATCACCAAACTAGGAAACCAAAGGAAAACATCTCACACAAACTAGCACAAGGTACAAGATGCAAATAGATTTATTGAAAGAAAGAAAGTTTAGATCATATCTAGTTCATATCTAATCCTCCAAGAACAAAATAAGATATATCCAAGCCTCAGATAACAAAAAACATGCAAATCTGAGCAAAACGCCAAGATATGAAGGCATATGCTCCCACAAAAGGGGCATGTTGTATACTAGTTGCATCTAGGAACACAAGCAGGGAGCAACCACATGCTTTAGGCACCTTGTAATCCATTAGTTGGGAGTGATAAAGTTGTAAAGTCAAGATTTTAAGATAAAGAGACTCAGATTTGAGCCTTAGGCTATGGATCTGGGCTAAAACAGACCCGAAGGAGCTCGCAATTTGCAAACAACTACTAATAAACCAATAAAAACAAGAGATATAAATAGAGGGAATTAGGGGAATTTTGAGGTCTAAAATGGGCCTCATGAGGAAAATAATAAGATATTACTGAAAATAATAAAATAAGAGTTATGAATTTTTAAAGAAAAATAAAGAAAACTACTTTTTTATTGTATTTTTGACATATCATCAAATATGTTTACTCAAATGTCAAGTTTAGACACTCGTTGGATGCATAATTAAATTCTACATCCAACGAGTAACCACTCTACATACTTGTGAGTAAAAACACATTGAAAAAAATTAAAATGCATGAAAAAACATATGTCTTTTCGTGTATTTTCTTTTTTGTTTGATATGGATACACTCAAAAGTATGCATAGTGGGAACTTGTTAGACATGGAATTTAATTATGCATCTAACAAGTGTCCACAGTCAGAATTTGAGTAAACCTATAAGGATATAAGTTGAAAATATAAATAAAAAGAGAATAGTTTTCTTCTTTTCCCTCCAAAATATTCACCCTTGGAGATGACATCATAATATTCAATCCTATTGGTTCTTTTAAAATCAATTTTGTTAGCACATTTTTTGTTTTCATGAGGCTCATTTTTTACCTCAAAATTCCCCTAATGATAATTTGAAAACTAGGGATTTCTCCCCATTGGAGTCATCAATCATGGTTGTTTGATTTATGCTTGGAACAAAGGAACCATTGGTCCACAGATCCCACCTTAGGATTTGCTATAAAGTAGGAAAGACAAATGGAATCAATCCTATATATAATAAAAAACAATCCTTTACACAAAATGGAAATGCATGAAGTAGTGACATACCTTACATCCTACGCATGTTGATAAAGATCATAGATTTGTTACAACATTTGGAAGATTTTCTCCTAACGTGAGTCCCTGGTATAACTTTTTGATCCCAACATCTACACATATCGAGAACTAATCAAAGATAATTCTTTTCCCTTTTCCAAAAAGGAAAATTAGATTAAAAACTAGATCTAATGATATCAAAAGATGACATGATCTCACAAACATGAAAATGTAAAGAGGGAAATTGACTTTACATTCATATAAAAGAACATTACGATCAATATGTATACCTTCCAGTGTTGAAAGGTATACATAAAATGGGCCCATTCGTGAAGTGACTGGGGGCCTAGTCTACTAGTATTTCTACATCATTGTGTTCTCTCACTATGTTCTCCTCTTCCTTCATACCTAAGAGAGTATCATTATAAAGGCCTTTCCTATATCTAGGAGGATATATCTAAACACTTAGGACCACTAAAAATTAGGGAAAATCCAATTATTGACCGCAAGCCATCATATGCCAATCCATGTCGAGTTGATCCTCTTGGGAAGAAAATTATCTAGAAACTCTAGGCTCAGACACTCCTAGAGTTAAGGCAAGTTGTATACTATATAGGCTACATATTGGCAAGGGAAAAATGATATAAATGTAGACAATTAACATGGGAGTGATGTATTGCCTATTTTGGCACATTCAACGATGATAAAGGTTGCAGTCAAGCCAAAAATTGAACAAAGTTGAGTTGAGACTCCTACTAAAACGAAGTGAGGAAAAATTTTATGACACTGCATTGATGTTTTGTCATATTTTCTATATATATATATATATATTTCAACTCCAAATTGAAATCAGGAAAAAATTAAATATCTCTTATATTGAAAATTACACCTCTCAACATAATAATTAAAATTAATTATTGATTTGTTAGGTTGGAAATCACACAAATTAACCATTACATAAATTGGCATATAAAAGGAAACATGTAAACTTTAACTATTTTATATTAACAATTAAACCAATTGATCTGCAAAATCATGTTTGAATTGCCCCTACATAGTTAATGATATGCAAAATCACGTTTGAATTGCCCCTACATAGCTCGCGATTTATTACTACTTTAATTTAAATAATCATACAAATATCAATTTTCAAATATATCACAAGTATCTCAAATATCAATTTTCAGATATATTAAACATCATGTTTAAATGGTCATTATAATAAAAAATAATAAACATAAAATTAACTATCAATTTTATTAAACATCATAAAATATCATTACACATCATTACACAAGAAAGTCTAACATACGATGAACTCCTCCCTCCATATACGATTTTTTTAGACGTATGTTTATTTAACTATATTATTTTTTAAATATGTTAAAATAGAACATTATGCAATGTTAAATAATAATATTATTAAAATTATATATATATATATATATATATATATATAATGGGTTATTGTTATTATAATAAAACAAACCACTAAAATCTATAACTCCAAACACATTCTAAAATGAAAACATAAAAACAATTGAATGATGAAATATGATAATAGCAACGACCAACTTGTATCACGGAAATCTCTTGCACATATGTTTCTAATACGGAAACATTTTTTCACACAATTCAATACTTTATTTCCCTTCGAAAATTGATAGAGAAAACCGATCAAATATTTACATTTTCAAACAAGTTCATATCAATCCTAACATAACGTTCAAGGATTTTCTCGCAACTACACACATATTAAATTTATAATTATTTCATTTTGTCTTATTTATCGATGATGCAGAGCTCCAAGCAAATTGATGAAGTTAGGTTGGTTCTACCATTGCCAATGGATAAGCTTCATTTAGAATCTGCAATCCCACATACCTGCATGCACCACAATGCAATAATGGTTTCCATTAAAAATATGAATAAATAGGCAACCAATTGAAACATTAAAATTATTATAATTACCTTCCAAGCATTAGAGTGGTGGCCTGTGGGTTTGTTCCAGGACCATCTTCGAATGTTGAGCCATCCACAAACTTGAGACGATCAACCCCAATCACCTGATATTGCCGGTTAACCACAAACCCAACATGAGATCCTCCATGGAAATGCCACATTGTGTTCAACGTCTGATTCACGAACTGAGTCACGGCTGCATCGTCATCGGTGTTGTTTGGCAACGACGGCCCAATGAAGCGAAATTGAGGCGAGCTGGTCGAACCATTAGCTGCTGGATATGTAAAGTTCTGCAGAGACGCGGTCTTGAGGATTTTGGCTATCACCCTCATGCCATCCACGGATCTCTGCACGTCCTCTGGGTGC
Source organism: Pinus tabuliformis (assembly GCA_031772625.1). Taxonomy (NCBI): domain Eukaryota; kingdom Viridiplantae; phylum Streptophyta; class Pinopsida; order Pinales; family Pinaceae; genus Pinus; species Pinus tabuliformis. Next base: position 917,785,053 of record CM062819.1, read on the forward strand.
GAATAATAGTTGAATCGAACAGACGGATTGTCTCGAGGATCCTTGGTGCGTAGCCGAAGCTCTCCCCTCGATAATGGAAACACCAGTTTCTCAAATATGTTGCCACTATATTGCACGCTGCCATTAGCCGGCTGGACGAAACTGCTGGAAAAGATGTAATTTTGAGAGCCCTTTAGAATACCCACTGCCTGTATGCTGGAGAGATTGAGGGGTATAGGGAATCGCACGGTTACGTTTGCACGGGTTTGTCTTGAATCCCTTGACCTACTGCAGGTAAATTTAGAACTAAAGGAATATTAAATTCTTTAAGCTGGGCCGATTCTGCTCAAGAGGAGCAGCTGGGAGCTGCCTATGGCTCCTGCCGAGAGGATTACCTCACTACAACGTGATGATTGTTTGACAAAAACTTGATGATACTGACCCTTTTCGTCAGTGAATTCTACTCAAGGGCTTTCGGCTTTCCCGCATGTTTTCATAATCAAAATAGTCAATCTACACTTAAAATCCATGATATAAATCTAGTTGTCTAGTAAATAATGACTGGGTAATTAAATAACATATTGACCAAAAAAGTTGCGAAATTCTACAGTGTATGTTTGGCAGCTTACAACGCGTATGTTGGGCGGCTTCCAACTTGTATGTTTTGCATTTCCACGTTGGGAGCCAAGGTGAAAGAAAGTTTCGACTGCGCGACGACGCTCAGTAGGCCTTCTATGCGATCGACGAACACGACTTGAACTGAAGCTTCATCTTTCGTGAATGTAAATGTACCTCCCGATTCTTCGAGATGGCGTCTGGTTTCAATTTCAAATTTCAAATAGTTTAGAATATATGAATGGCGGGGTTCAAGCTCGTGTTTGGTGCGTTTCCAAATTCAAATGAGCGTACACCCTGGTAGTGGCGTGTCTTGGTGGGAGTCAAGGTGGAGGCAGCTGACCGACCCGAAATCCCTCGGGAGGAGCTGCCAGAAATCGCAATAATCATATGCCATGGTATGTATGATAATCTCTGCAATGTCACATCGCCGTGTATTAAATGCTGAATATTGCTTACCCATGATCATGCCCATGCGTGATGATCCACGGATGCAAAGGTGTAGGTAAGGTTGACCATGCAGAAAACAAAGAAAACAAAGGTACTTTTAAGGGTATTAAATATCCTATAAGCTGGTAAATATGATTTTTTTGTTGTATATGCGGACTGTTGAATAAATAATTAGCTAAAAATTAATAGTAAGCATATACAACACAGCTCATTTAATGAGTATTGGAAAATTAGTAAGCTAGTTATTTTTGGAGTTGTTTAATGAGGCAAAGGAATTGTTTGGACGGTCAAAAGTGTTTGGAATTAGGGTAAAAAAATTTCAAAACATTGCTTGAATCATGTTTTTGATGGTGGAAATGGATTCAGCACCATCAAAAACATTTATGACACCTAAAATTTTGAAGTTTAACAACTATAACTTGGATTTACAAAAATTGTTGCCAGATTTTCTCTAAATATACCCAAAATTTCCATAACTTTCCAGGCAATTCCTCTGACTAATTAAACCCTCATATAGCATTCAATGTTGGGTAGAAAAGGTCGACATTGCGGTAGCACGGATTTATAGAACACATACCGCACGGATTTATAGAACACATACTCTTAGCCCCAGCTTGATCCTAAGTAAAAGCCAATAGGCTAGTCCACTAGCGACAATTCGAACATCCAAGTTTCATCATATGGCTACCTGCTATTACCGTAAAAGCAACATCGTCACAACGACGTTTTCTGAACACTAACCGCAACTTCCTACCTTTTTCAAACAATGATTTCTTGCTCGAAGTGCAATTTTTGGGGAACCTAGGAAACCTCGGGGTCGTGGATCGGAATTGATGAATGCCACTTTAAGACGGAATGATTCAGTTTGCGTTTATTGAAGCCGTGACGGGATTGTGGGCGTGGATCCCATCATAGAAAATTTCGCTAGGGGAAATAATGCCAACTGTCAGTTTGAGGATAGGAAGAGTATCGAAAATAATACTGGCAGGTTTGTGGTTGCTATTGAGAACGATAGACGAACATAGCACGCGATTAGCTGTATCACCGCCATAATTATGTAATTGTCTCAACCCGCTCGTCAGATTCCCTTCTAGAACATGACAGACTAGCGTTTTCTTCCCTATAATTTTCCATTCTTCCATGAAATGCTTGTGGGAATTATTGAATATTCACCAGCTTTCGAAATTCAATTTCATAATTATTGGAGACGTCATCAAAACTCACTTATTCACGGAATGTTCGGTACCGTTCCTGCTGGCTTTCCTTCTTAGCGTTCAACTTAACAACAATATGAAGCTGAGACTGCTTCCTATCCCTTTTGTGCTCTGCTCCGCTTAGTTGTCCATTTCCTTATAAATTTCATTGAAGACCCATATGATCTCATCTATATTAACTTTAACCTGATCACAAATCAATATTACTGTTTCTATATCCAAAGTTATCAAGCCTTGCAAGTTAATGGTGTTCATAGGAAGTCAAGAAGACAAAGCTTATCGCTATACCAACCATCTCAGAAATCAGGGACTTAACCAATAGCACAGCTCTAGGCATTATGTCTCGGGGTCCATGGAAGATTGTGTAGTTGTAGTAGCGGCCATTTTTCTACTATCTTCTATAAATTAGATATGATGAAACAAACCAGCGAGCTGTAAGATAGGACTTGAATCATCACAAGAACCTTTCATATTGAACATGCACCCCTTGAGCATATACTAGACCTTTTAGAAGTATGCAATATATGTATAGGTCTTTTTGTAGAAAATACATGGATGTTCATACATGATTGATATATATCTCTTCTCCACTGACTCTAGGAATCGAATTTTACATCAATATGAACTTTACATCCAATGGCCCATACATGACTGAAGTTGACAATACTTGCACCATGGGTCGCTTCTTGATCAATGCATCAAAGAGTGGACAATGATGATGCATATCTATGATCAATACATGAAATCTATCAACAAATAGAAGTTACTATAACACATGACCATAATCAACATATGTGGGGTTCTCCTTTATGCATGATCCATTGAAGACATTCATCATATGATATAACATTGATTACTTTTTGTAAACAAGTGACTCATCGACAACATATGTGAATTCAAAGAACACATAAGTAGAATAGGATTGATCAACAACATATTGAATATCAACCAAAATCAATCATGACATAGTGACAACAACACATATATGTTCCAATAGCAATAAATGCATCAAAGAACCAATGTAAGAAGATTAATCACAACAAAAATAATCATGAGTTATCATAGATCATATCATCAATATACAATAAACCATAATGCCAACAATGAGTTGTTGGAATGATAAGAGATTCTCCTCCTAAACATGTGCCAACTCTTTGTCATGAATCATGATCACAAATGCATCATTAGTAGCATAAATTACCATAAAAAGTATAGCACATGAAGTCATCATCAAAGTGAAGTAACACCTAGAGATCATGCACTACTAATCCAATGGACCTGATTGTCATTAAGTTATTATTTTCTCCATATGAACTTATGTAGTCCTTTCATAAATAAGCATCAAATATAATATACTACAATGGAGACTATCTTCCCTTACATTGAATCTGAGAGGAGGAACTTGACTTCTTATTCCTGCTTGGATTTTTCTATAGAAATTATAATTTTTCCACATTTCTAAATCGTTTTGCTATACATTTGCTAGTGTCTTCTTCTATAATTTTGCATCCAAATGATGTAAATGCAATTACTTGACTTTTATCAGCTATTATTCTTGCACTTAGAATGTGCTTCTTTATCCCTTCAACCAATAATACATTAGCTGCTTCTCTATTCTTAACATCAAAATCAACATTATCCTTTCCTAGCATCTTTGCATGTGAACTATTTCAAAGAATAACCTTACCATTCTTGTTTTTTAGAGAGATAAATTTGCTCTTATTTCCATATATGTGATGAGATAATCTATTTTCTATGTACCATTGATCTAATTTTTCAAATGCACACTAGAAAGAACACACCTTACTTGTTCATCTTCCTTTAGTTTTCATTATGGTGCATGTGTTGTCGTTGATGGAAACTCACTAGTAACAAAATTCACAAGTCATTTCAGAGGTGACAGTATGAAAGCAACATAATACCAGAATGAATAGAGATGTGACAGAATGTATGAAAGTTCAGAAGATTTAGTTCAAAGAAGCAATAAAGTTGGAAGTTCAAAAACTATATGCATGTTCTGTTTAGTCAAGTCGCATATGCACACGAGATCAGTGAAGAAAAGTAGCGTATCACTTTTGTACCATGGTATTCTAAATATCAGGGGTCCTTACCATGGTATTGGCCCATAGTAATGGGCACGACAACGGATATTGATCCTGTCAAAGATTACCACCAACACTAATGTTGTTTTGACTCATGGTATTAGATGAGGGCTAAACTATATAAAGAAGTGAAGATCAAAGGGCTAAGTGTGCAAGTGAAAGAGTTTTTGATGAATACTTCAATCTAAAGTATATTTTCATTGTAAGGGCCATAATTGTCACATTGATATGAAATAATTATGCACCGATGAATAAAATGATGGATGAGGATCATGAGACCTGAAATGACTATTCATTGTCAAAATTTGAAGATCTATATGTCAGTTGGTTTCAAGAAAAGTGTGTATACATGCGGGTTCACTTCTGCAAAGTCACGTATATAAGGTAAGGAGTTTCTGTTCATAAATGACTAATCAATCTGATGAGTTCTTCTGTTTCTCTGCTATCTGTCAATGATGTCCTCATGTTGATCTAGGTTGAGTGATAATGTCTGAAGTAGATCTGTTTGAATGATGAAGTTGAATTTGGATATTAATTGATTAATGAATGTTAAGATTACTTGTTGATTGTGATTGAAGATCAGAGACTATTCTGTGATTGGTTCAGAGTGTTGCAGTAGTTCTGTGTGTGATTCGGTGTTCATTTCAGAAATTTCAGTGGTCAAATTTTCAGTTTTCAGTATACTAAGATCTATACGCGGGTTTCTCTCCAGAAAATCACATATACAGGCAGGTTTCCTTAAGTGAAGTAGCCTATACATTTAGAAAATGAATGATTAGGGTTGCAGTTGATTCTATATGTTGATGCGGCATTCTGAGTTTAGTTCTATGTACTGGTTACAATGATTTGACTGTTCTAGTTGATTGGTTAAGTTTTGATTATGTATCAGTTGTTTGGGTTTCAATGATTCTCTGATTCTGTGTGTTAGAGATTGATGGTTGTTTTACAGTGATGATTGAGCATGAGTGTTGCTATTGGATCCAATCTGAAAATTTGATGAAACTTGGAGGGTTGGAGCCTTCAGTCAAGAAGTCAAAGCTTCATGCCAGTAGTAGTTGGTGATCAAATCAGGAATTGCCGCTAACTTCCAGTAAGAGCTGGAGAATGAGTGAAGGTTGTAGATTTCAACAGGTGGGGTTCTTGTGTATTGGTATGAGTCTACACTAGTACAAGAATGTAAGTCATTTTTTATATTAATAAATTTTAAAGATTGAGACGACAATAGCGGTGGTTTTCTCCCACATTGGATTTCCACCTTAAATCCTGGTGTTCATGTTTGTTTGCTTATGTGTGATACTTTATTCTATTCTTACTGCACATGTTTACCTCTTATCCAATGCCTGATAAATCTCTTATATTCTAGTTCAAAGTCTAACACATAAAGAATTGGTTGTCTTACAAAGTTTTCTGGGAATACGCTAGTTTCTTTTACAAAAGTCATGTATATATGCTAGTTGGGTTCAATCAAGTTGCGTATACATTTTTTAAAAGAAAATTTGTTATTGTGATTTTTTAAAATATTGATTCACCTCCCTCCCCCCTCTCAGTATTTTTCCCAACATCTTTTTCTTAATATAAGGAGACTTGCTCATGGTTCCATCTTTTTTAGGTCTTTTGATAACAATATTATTGTGTGGTTGCATGCTTTGAAGGGAACTTATTTGTTGTCTGTATGAATTCATTGTCTTGTTCCTGCATTCTTTTACTACATGTCCAAACTTATTACATGTATAAAACCTTACATGAGGGTGATAACATGGAGGTGGGTTACACTTTTTGGAGAAACGAGGACGCATTTTGGTGAACAAAAGATGCTCGATCGAACAATTTTAAGCACACGATAGAGCAATATTTAAGCGCTTAATGGATTTGTTGAAGCATTTAGAAATAACTTGATTGAGGGTTTAATCAAACCCATGATTGAGCTCCTGTGTAACCCTAAGTTAGGAGCTTAATTGAGCCTTAAAGCTGGAAAGTTTAAAATTTATGTAACTATCAATAATGACATGTAAACTTTAAAATTGTAAGTATTTGATATTTTAAAAAAAAAAATTACTAGTTACATTTCAATAGGTAATTAACAATGGTGTGGATTAATTTCTCATTACATTTATAGCGTTTTGGTGTGTATAGATTTGAAAAAGGATTATATCCTTCTTGCAATTGAAATTGTAATATTATTATATTTATAATTAACTTCAAAACTAGTTTTTTAATATGATTTAAATTTAAGTATGGGGGTTTACGCAGTGCATTATATTAGATATCATTTTTGGGATTCATTTCACTAGTTTCAATCCCACTTCTTCACCCCTGTGAGCATCACCCGATGCAATGAGTGCTAAGTGAACTATTCAAAAATCATGAGAAATTAGTCAGTTGCGACTACCTCTCATGGAAATGGTCATATGTGAATGACTTACTTAACGCAATTGAATCTCAAAAATGATATCTAATGATTTAAATTTTTAATATTATATTTTAAGTAATAAATTTACTAAACATAATAAAATTTATCAATTTTACTTTAATAAATATTATAATTATGGTTAGTTTTGATATTGTCTCTCTTTACACTAACATCCCCATTAAGGAGGCTATTGATGTTATCAATAACATAACAGATCTTGATACTGCAATGCTTGTAGAAATTTGGCTTATGCCAACCTTCTTTAGTTTCAAAGGAAAATTCTATGAGCAAACGTGTGGGGTGGAAATGGGTTCCCCCCTCTCTCTAGTGATTCCTAACCTCTTTATGGAATATTTCAAAGCAAGAGCTTTAGCTTCGGCTAGATTTAAGCCAAAAAATTGGAAAAGATTCGTTGATGATACCTTCAACCTATGGCCCCATGGGCAGGAAAAATTGGCATCCTTTTTCGAGCATCTCAATAATCAATCTGATTCCATTAAACTTCCCATGTAATGTGAGGTTAATGGAAGCTTTCACTTCCTTGATGTGCTTATCTCAATGAAAGATAATGATTTTTCTCGCACTAGGTTTTTCGTAAGGAAACCCACACAAAACAATATATTCATTCTAAATCTTGTCACTTTCCAGCCCAAAAATTAGGCGTTCTCAACAATTTAGCTACTAGAGATTTAAGGGTTTCTAATGAAGAACATTTGGAGGTTGAGAAAACCCATCTCTTTAATGTCTTCAAGAAGAATGGTTATAATAAGTTATAGGGTTTTGGGGCCTTTTCAAAATCTAGTCAGAGTCCTAGATCTAAGAAGGAGGTTGAGGTGGCCTCTAGTATCCAGCTTCCTTTTATCCAGGGGACGACTGACAAGATTGCTAGGATCTTGAAGAAGCATAAGATTGGATCCACCTTTAGACCTTTGAAAACCATTTCTGGCTCTTTAAGATCCGTCAAGGACCCGATTGATCCCAAAAGCATGAAGGGTGTTTATTTAATTCCATTTTCTTGTGGAACCCCCTACATTGGAGAGATTGGTAGTTCCATTTATCAAAGGATTGAGGATCAGCAGCAGATCTTAGGCACTGTAGGACTCACTCCTCTGCTCTAGCAGAACATGTTGAATTAAAAAAACACCATATTTTCTTAGAGGATTCTAAGGTCCTCGCGAGGGTTGATCATTTCCATCTCCGAAAATTAAGAGAAGCCATTGAGATTAAGAAGAGAAGTAAGACTCTTAATAGGGATGATGGATGAAAGTTAAGCAGCTCATGTGTACCTTCTCTTTGTTCTTAAACCCCCCTGGGTTTCTCTCTCCTCCTTTGGTATTTCTCCTTTCTCGATTGGCATGTGTCTGATTCTATGTTTTCTTTTATTGTAATTGTTTTGGATTTTATTTTGAATTTTGATTTTATGAATAATAATATTATTATATTATTAGATAGATATAATTTTATTAGTTTATTATTATTATTATTATCAAAATTTCGCTTCCTATTACATAGATATTTCTTTTAGTAAATCATTATTTATAATTAATATAATTTGAATTAATATGATATTTGAATCCTAGGAATTATATATATATATATATATATATATATAATAACTTCTGGAGTTTGAAAATTAAATATAAAATTCAAAAATAACTAACAATTAAATTGTTTTTATCTCTTAATGGACCTTTGCATTTATTTTTCTTTTTGAACGTTGGAAATTTACCATTGCATCTCTGGTATAAATTAATGGTCTGTTGATCTTGCTCATCATCCTTGTCTTGATGATGAACCTAGATAAAGGTTCGAAATGTGTTGACCCTAAAATGGTTATGTAATTTCTCTGGAAAATCTTAGCTTATATCATGAATCACAGAAGCATCCAATCTGAGATAATAAATTGATTAAACATAATAAAATTTCAATTTGATTTTAATACATATTATAGTTTTTTACATGGATAAGTGTAACTGAAAAATGTGAATTTGATGATTCTAGAAATGTATATTTTATAAAATTCACTGAAGAGTTAATTAACATGATACATGATTCCCTCGGTTGGAATCATATCTATTAAAATCAAACTTATATATATATGTGTGTGTGGGGGGGGTGGGGGTAGCATCCACTTGCTCAGGAAAGGAAACGAGTGTAATAATAATTAATAATTAACATAGTTGTAATAGTTGTAAGTCATAATTAATATAGTTGTAATTGATGCAATGGTATTTTTGGTTATAAATATACCTCAACATGTAAAATGTGATTGCACTCAATTATGTCCTTAGTCTACACAAATGCGAAGTATATATAGAAATTTTACTCGTGACTTAGGTTTGCAATATATATTTTTAAAATAATAAAAACATAAGGAAGTCATAAATTTTAAAACATTATTATAATAATTTGAATTTGAGTAATTTAGATTTAAATGTATGTGTGAAATCATTTTTAAAATAATAATATTATAAATTTTTTAAATAATGAATCCATATAGGTAGGGAGAATTTTAATAAGAGAGGAATAACCTGTTTATAGAGTTTATTTAACCCAACATTTCGGACTTCCAAGTGAGTCCATCCTCAGGGGATACACCAATTGTTTAAGAGGAGATTAATGATGTATCATAGAGCTAAAATTATGTATGTATATAGTTTCTGGAAATGATCAATATGAAATGATTTAGTCGGCCATGGTTATTTGATAATTGGGTAGAGTTATATTTTATATTTAATTGTTTATTAATTTATTAATTGAAAATGGTTTAGATTATTAGTTGATTTAATTAAAGATGGAGATTCCATTATTAGAAATATTTTATTTGGATTTATTATTTCAGTCCAATGTGATGAATTGATTTTAATATGAAATTAGGGTATGATTAGTTATTGGGGTTGTCTTGAAATATGAATTTTTATTAATGTTTCATTTATTCATTTGACTTATTTAATATCATGGGGGAAATCACTGATAAAGAAAAGGTGGACCTTCTGAAGCTTTGCTTAAAATCCTCATACTTTAGTTTTAAAGGAAATATATATGAGCAAACCCATGGACTAGCCATGGGCTCTCCTCTATCCCCCATAATTGCAAAGATCTATATGGAAAACTTTGAATGGAAAGCCATCAATTCCTTTCCTTACACCCCTGAAGAATGGAAAAGGTTTATAGACGATATATTCACCAAATGGAGTCACAGGAAGGAAAAGCTTTACCTATTTCTCAATCACTTAAATAGTCTCTCTAATCATATAAAATTCACTATTGAAATAGAAACAAACAATCAAATTCCCTTTTTGGATATCCTTCTATCTAAAAAAGAAGGAAAACTTGGTTTCCAAGGCTTTAGAAAGAAAACTCACATAGAGAGATATTTGCACACTAATTCCCATCACCACCCTAAAAATAAAATTGGTATCATAAAAACCTTAACCACTAGGGCTGCTAGAATATCTCACCCTGACCATCTAAATTTTGAACTTAACCATCTTCACAATGTTCTTGAAGAAAATGGTTACAATAAGAACACCATTAATAAATCCATGCACCAATTACTAAGAAAGAATAACATTTACAACAAAGATAAAGAACAACAATCTACAACTCCTAAAATGTCCCTTCCTTATATAAAAGGCACCACTCACAAAATTTCAAAAATTCTTAATAAACATAATATTAATGTAGTTTTCACTCCCCCTAACACCATCAAACAATTATTTGACTCTGTCAAAGACAATAAACCCTAACTAAAAAATGTGCTTATATTATACCTTGTTCATGCAGGAAATAATATATAGGTGAAACATGCAAATCTTTTAACATTAGAAACAAAGAGCACACCATTGACTTAAAAAGAGAAAGGACCTCAAAATCTGCCATAGCAGAACATTTTCACTCTTCCCAATACTACATTTGCATAGAAGAAGCTAGGCCAATTAAAAAATAAGGCCATTATCTTAAAAGAAAAATCAAAGAAGCCATTGAAATAGAAAAGAGAAAAAACAACTAAAATCAGGACGATGGATTAAAACTTAGAAATACTTGGAAACCATTAATAGAGATCATAAAAAACCAATAATTAACTATTGATATTTAGTTACTTTAGAATTAATCTCATAACTTATTTATTCCCAATAAATTAATCTCCAATTTTAATGTATTTACACTTAATCAAAATATAAAATAAAATTTTATTAAAAATCTTAATCCAAATTTATAGAGACAATCCTAGACGGTAATTCATTTAATTTTACAATTAATAATAATAATAATAATATAAATAAACATAATACATCTAAAAACAATTCAAAATAATGAAGCTTAAAATTGACCTACTATTTAGATTTAATAATTAAAATTATATAACTTCATATGAAATCCATTAAAATAAAATTAAAAGATTGTAATTAAGAATCAATACATTAACTAAGCCAAATGAAAAAAAATGAAACATTAATAAAAATTCATATTTCAAAACAACCCTAATAACTATTCAAACCGTATTCTCATATTAATAAAAAAGGATTACAAGCTAAATATAAAAAAATATATATAATCCAAATTTATAGAGACAATATTAGAGGGTAATTCATTTAATTTTTCAATAAAAAGAATTAATAATAAAATAAATAAACATAATATACCTAAAAACAATTCAAAATAATTGAAGTTTATAAATTTACATACCATTTAGATATTAATAATTAAAACTATATAGCTTCATAAGAAATCCATTAAAATAAAATTATAAGATTGTAATTAAGAATCAATATATTAAATAACTAAAATGAATAAATGAAATGTTAATAAAAATTCATATTTCAAGACAACCCTAATAACTAATCATATCCTAATTTCATATTAAATTCAATTCATCACATTTGACTGAAATAATAAATCAAAATAAAATATTTCTAATAATAGAATCTCCATCTTTAATTAAATCAACCAATAATCTAAACCATTTACAATTAAAAAATTAATAAACAACTAAATATAAAATATAATTCTACCCAATTATCAAATAACCCTAGCCGACTAAATCATTTCATATTGATCCTTTCCAAAAACTATATACATACATAAGTTTAGCTCTATGATACATCATTAATCTCCTCTTAAACAATTGGCGTATCCCCTGAGGATGGACTCACTTGGAAGTCCAAAACATTGGGTTAAATAAATTTTATAAACAAGTTATTCATCTAATAGAGTTAAGGCTTCTGTGATCCATATCAGTTTTAGAGAAGATTCTTCGGCGAAAATCACATGGAATCTCAATTGTCGACGCGTTTCGAACCAACTAGTGTGGTTCATCGTCAGGACAAGTTGAAGAAACAGAACCAGTCTAGCAAGATAAATAGTCCAAGCAGAGACTCCAACGGCTACAAAAGGTTGTAGCCGTTGGAGTCTCTGCTTGGACTATTTATCTTGCTAGACTGGTTCTATTTCTTCAACTTGTCCTGACGATGAACCACAGTAGTTGGTTCGAAACGCGTCGACAAATGAGATTCCATGTGATTTTCGCCGAAGAATCTTCTCTAAAAGTTATTCATCTCTTATTAAAATTATAAAATTTAATTTAATTTAGTTTGTTCTTTATTTATTATAATTTATTTTATTTTTATTGAAAATTTCTACATAAAAAAATTATACAATGATTAAGTATAAAAATATGTTATATTTAAAATCAAAACAATAAACAAATTATCGTTTTTAAGAATTTCAAAATTGAAAAAGCAACGTTAAAATATTTTATAGAAAGTTATCTATGTATTATTATAATTATTTTCTTGGTAAAATAAAATAAAATTCAGAAAATTAGAGCTTGGAGTATATTTGAGTATTTATAACAAATATTTTTGGAATAAATAAATTTTATAATTCGCTTAAAGAAAAGTATTGAGAGACTTCATTTTTTTTTTTAGATAGTTATGATAGCTCGATCGAGCCTTTGTTTAACCCAATCAAGGGTTTCTTAAACCCTTGATCAATCTATTTGAAATTTGAATTTCAAACACTCAATCGAGTTGTTGAGGCCCTAAAAAAACAGAGTTTTAGCTCCTCATATTTCTGTGCAACACCATTTTGTACCCTAGCAGACTTAGGGAAAAAATTATCCTTAGCTGGCAGAGTTGATCATGTTAGATTCATGAAGGAATCGTCTATCCAATGGCATATGAATTTGACATTTTCAAATTCTCATCATATTTTTCATGTAATTTATTTTAAACATAATGTTTGAATTTTTTTAACAATTTTAAAGAGGTTGAATAAAATATCAATATCATAAAATATACACTACAAAAATATTTAAAAAAATATCATTATCTCCATTTACAAGTCCTCTTCAAAATGGTACACTTTGTTCTTCAATTTATTTAAGTAGTTGAAAAAAAACTTACTTGAACACATGTATCTGCAAAATGCAATTAAAATATTACTTCACCAACTTAGAAAAATAATAAAAAATATAATTTTGCATAAAAAATAAATTTTCAATATGAAAAAATTATTTGTCTCCATGTAGATTATTGTCATATATAAATATTTTTAAAATTACACATTTTAGACTAAGTTATGCTACGTGAAGACACACATACCTCTTAAGATGCGTGAAAAATTGCAAGGACAAGCATTTTATTCAACGGAAAATTGAAATATTATACAACACTAAATATTTTTGCAAAAAAGTATCATTAGGACAACATCATAATTCTTCACATTTTTTATTTTTACTCTTAATCAAAATTGACAATGTTTAAATGAATTTGTAGGGCTTCAATTCGATAAAAGAGGAAAAAATTGAAATTTCATCACCACATTTGGCCCAAAAGTGTAACCCATCTTCATGCTTTCACCCATGACCGGAGAAGGGGGCAAGAAAATCATGATATGCTTTCTTCATATTTCCCTTATTGCAATCAATAACTTTGTGACCAGATACATTTCATGTAAAACAATGCTGCTTAAATAATTTTGAGTACCTTGGAACCAATGATCTTCCTATGGAGAGACTATTTGCTTGAGGTATCAATAGTTTGCTTCCGGAATTGGCTGAAATGTGTCCAAAGTTGTGATAGATAAAACATTTAATCTCATTGACCGAAGGAGACAATGTATTGTTATTTCTATTATCTAAAGCAAATGATTTCCTTTGAAAATTCACTTTCCTTGATTGTTGATTTAGTTGACTTCTTAAGCTTTACCAGGATTTTTAGAGTTTCCTTTGTTAACCTGAAATTGCTTACACAAGATTGTGAGCTAGATTCTCCCTTAACAGTTTAATGAAAACAAATGCTTGATTTGATGGAGGAGGATCTTTGGCTATTAAGAAAATTTCCAATATCTTGGCACTACCATGGAATTTCAAATGTTTGTCCTTTTATGCTAATTTACCTTTTAGAATGCTTACCTCAGCCTCTAATATTTGACACTGATCTTCATTTTCGATATACTGCTTCCTCATTCCTTCTTCAATATTTCTTCCTTCTTTCAATTGTGTTCTTAATTAGATAATCTATTCTTTAATCCCATTCTCTTGTTCTTCAAATATTTGAAACTGCTCCTCATTTCATTTGTTTAAATTATCAAGGTCTGATCTTAGGGAGATGATCTTAGTGCCAAGACCTTCAAAAATTTGTTTCCTTTCTTTAAGTTGTTCTGTTATTGATTCATGATTATCCCTCTTTACATATTGCTTCAACTTATTCTCAAGATTGTTAATCCTTTTCAAAGTAGAACCAAGTTTTGTTCTAAGTGTAAATGCTCCCCTTAACCTATCTTCTTCTGAATCAGTAACTGCATCAAATATAATAAAGGATTTTTCATGATCACTTTTATCTTCTGATAGAACACATCTTCCTTTAGATTAATTTAATATTTAAAAACAAGATTACTTGTTAGTTTACCTGATGAACAAACTTACTTTTCTACTAGCTTTCCTTTTCCTTCACGAATAACATGTAGATTATCACATACCTCCTTTGCAGTTTCATAGTGGATAATTCTCTCTAATACTGAATTAGGTACGTTGCAAAATATTTCATTTAATGCTTGACTATTCTTCTAGACTTCTTGTCCTGATGGTGGAGTTTTAGTATAACCATTACAGACTAAATTCCAAACATTAGATCTAAGGAACATTATCTCATACTTCATCTTTTCTTTCCAATAATGATAACTAGCATCATCAAGTACAAGCATACCTTTATTATCCATACTTCCAAAATTTCCTTGTTCTGCTACTGATTTTCCTCAATTAATGATAGAAAATATTGCCACGGCATCAGATACATCACTGCCACAACTTTCCTAACTTGTCTTCTTCCTTTGTGTGGCCTTCCTCTTGTGTTTCCTTCCCATTGTACCTGATCTTCTATCAAGCAATTATGAATTACTAGAGAGACTTTCTTTGATGCTAATTGTTAGAAATACTTAGGGGGGGGGGGGGGGGGGGTGTTAATCAATATTTCTTCGCCAATTTAAATTTACATAATTAATGCTTTCAAGCTTATATTGTACCTTAATTTCATTAACAAGATATTGTGTTATAAACTATGAAAAACATTAAATATAAAATCCTGTAAGCCATAAGAATGCAAGACACATCAACACATGGATTTTTAGATGGAAACCCAATGTCAGAGAAAACCATAATTTTTGTCATCTATATATTCTTTCTTATTATGAAGAAAACATTTTACATCTTGTACTAGCAAATGCTCTTACCAGTACATAGGTTCCTACCAGCAGGAGGCTACAACGTCCACAAATTCTCCAGTTCCGACTAAAAGGAAGATACTACTCCCTAATAAGCTTACCAGCTTGTACTGGAAGGAAGCTCCTACTCCCTCACTAAAAGCTACAATCTGTACCTCTGTGGACTATTTTGAAAAATATTTCACCTTGCAACCACCTATCTCAATCAACAATCAAAACCTGTAGGCCACCTTTTATCAAATTTTCAAACTAGACCCACACCCAACAATATGCTCAAACCAAACACTAATCAAGCTGAATAACTAAATACCAATATCCCAATCATTGAATCATTGAATCATTGAATACTAATTACACCTCTACAATCATACCAACACTTTAAATATCACAAAAAATGCACTATCAAAAGTTAAATCCTTTTCTCAACAAAACTAATAGAAGTCAAGAAAACACTCATCTATCATCAAGTCATTTAACATTCAACAATACTAAAAATTTCACCAACTTCTATTTGCAATAAAAATTTGACTGAAGAAACACTTCATAACCAATATTAATATAAAACCCTAGTATCCAATCTTAAAATCAAGCTCACTAGACATGCAAGTTGATCAAGACATTTTAGCAACAATAAAAGACACATTCACTGTCATAATGAAGCAATTCCAATTTTTCCATGTTCAAGTCAATACTCATCCGTACTCGTCATCAAGCCATAAGAACTCTTCGTTCATCATCACTCTTAATGCTAAGACAAATACCAAGCAGAATCATCAATTCTTCTATCTAGACACATAACTACAACATCATCTTGAAGTATTCAATTTGACAAACAATATCAATATCCATGTTATGCCATACCATGCTCAAGAACAAATAACCACGAGGAACCTTCTTATAATCAATAGAAATCCAAAATCATGCTAATAAACATTGTCAAACTCTAAACTCAAGCCCATCTATTTCAATAAGACATATAATATCATTGTTAAGTCTATAGACAACAACAAAATGAATACACCATAAGAAATTCTTTGAGTAAAACATGAGTTTTGTTCACTAATCATGGATCTTTGCATCAAGTGACTACAACCAACATATTCATTAATTTAGGTGGATGTTGCCGGCCACCCTCCTATTCAACTTGTACCCACACCACTGTCGCTTTCAGTTTTTCAGTTTCCTTAATTGTAGCACAACTTACTATTTTTGGTAGATTTTTGGGTCCTGAACTTCTGGAGCTGCTTTCAGGCCCTAAATGACTTTTCTTGGAAACTCAGGGCCAACATGGAATATAAATTGATGTTGGCTACTCGGAAGTTGTATTCCTTTTATATATATTTCTAATGAGGTATTTTGTGCATCAAATGGAGATCGTATGCCAATGTTACGACCTCGGGAAGTTGGTGTACCAATTTACACAAACGGTGACCTAGAGTTTTGGTGCTTCATCTCCTAGGGGTATATTTTTGGATGTTTAGGATTTTCCATTGTTCCTTAATAATAAATAGGCCTCTGAGCCTCATTGGAACACAATTTAGAGAATGTAGCTACCACATCTCTTCTTAGAGATAAGTTACCATCGCCCAAGCTAGTCTTATTTCCATTCTGTTTGTAGGCATATTTCAGTATTTGATATTAATGAAATGAAGTGTTATTTTTTTTTCATCTCTGTATTTATGATTTGTATCTATATTTTTTTGCATTCCTATTTAAGTTCGGATGAGTGGTATCAGAGCGACATACTCTTTCTCTTTTTTCTTTGCATGTCCCAAAAAAGGTCAGGATATAAGGAGTTATGGCTCTAACTGGTCAAACCTTTGCAAGAATAGCCTTTCAAATCCCGATGGCCTCCCATGGAAGAAGAGAATAAACATGAGGTGGCATGAGACCCTTTCAAAATGTTGCTCGAAGAAGCCCCCGAGCCACAAAGGAAAGCGATGATGGACAACTTTACCCAAATCCTTCAGCGGCCACCCAAGGGCGACACATCTCCTTCCAACAACTACTTTGGAAGCGCCACACCTTTTAAGGTACAAGTTAACTTTGACATCCCCATATTTGAGGGTCAGTTGGATGTGGATGTCATATAGAAATGGTTAAATCTACTAGAAGGATATTTTTATGTTCATGATTTTCCAACCGGGAAAATATTACTTTTGCACTTCTAAAGTGCCCCCCACATTAAGGATTGGTAGGAAACATACTATGAGAGAAGGAAAAAATTACACCCTCACTATTTTTAGCCGCACCGACTTGGAATTCATTTTGGGACACCATCAAGGAGCAGTACTACCCTATCAGGAGCTATGAGGATAAATACATAAAGTGGACCATGCTACGGCAGGGAAGGGACCAAGACATGCCAGAGTTTACAAATGTTTTGGATACCCTTCAAACGAAGTTGGGTATCAAGGATTCTAAGATACATTTGGTACTCAAGTACTGTGACTGCCTACACACTTACATCCAAGATGAGATGGAGTTCTTTTGCATCTCCTTGCTTGACACAGCGTACCAATACACTGTCAAGATTGAGCAGAATTTAAATAGAAAAAATGAGACTTTGGATTTGTGAATCTGAAGTAAGGGAATGGCACCCCTAAACCATAGAGAAAAGGGAAAATCCAAGGCGGGGCGACCCAGGATAACCCGCCGAAGCTGCAATGAAATAACAACACCACTAAGACAAGGAAGGACACGGGAAAGTGGTGTGAGTTCTATAAGAGATCCACTCACAACATAAGTGAGTGTCGGGCCAAACAATCATTGATGGCCAAGTTGAAGGTTTTCGAGTCAGACACATGTTCCAACTTTGAGTCAGAACTAGACAAGGGGAATGAAAAAGGAAGAAAATCATTGACGTAGATCCTAATGCCACTGTGGCCACCACAAAGATCCAAAAAATTGAGCCTGAAGATCCAGAGGAGGGGGAACACCTATTCCACTCACACGTGGGTGAAGGGCTCTCCACTCCAGTTCATTTTCAACAATGAGAGCTAAAAGAACCTCATTTCAGCATAGGTCATGAAGCAGATGGTTCTACCGACTACAACACATCCACAATCGTACACCATTGGGTGGCTTCACCAAGGAAGAGATCTCTGCATCAGCTAACAGTTTCACCTTCCCTACAACATCAAGTCCTTCACGAATGAGGTACTGTGTGATGTATTATTAGGACAACCATACTTGTGGAAGAAACATGATGTATATGGGTTTAGACCCCACTATATTATTATTTCTTTGGGTGGTAAGTTATATAGGATACCAGAGGTAGCCCCCCCTACCGCCATCTCTTTGAACTCTGCTAAGAAATGTAGTATGATCATCTACCAGACTGGGAAATTGTTTTTCTTTCTGATTCACTCTCAAAGTAAGGGGAAGATCCTAGCCACATCCATGGTACTCGGGAAGGGTTCCTCCATGTAGTAGAGTATCTGGATACAGTCGTGGAAGAATACAAGGACATCTTCTCCTCACTCACAGGAGTACCCTTGCACTATCAGGTCAAGCATTCGATCGATATGACTCCTGGAGCACCTCTACCAACAAGCTGATATATTGTGACTCCATTATGGAAAATGAAGAGATCAACTAGAAAATCTAGGAGTTGCTACAAAAAGGACACATTCGACGAAGTTCCTTGCTTTGTGGGAGCCTAATTGTACTTGTACAGAAGAAGGATGGGAATTGGAGGTTCTGCATTGATTATCGGGCACTAAACAAAATCACTGTCATGAAATGGTATCCAATCCCATGGATTGATGACCTTTTGGACCAACTCAAGGGGGCAAGTATTTCAACAAGATCGATTTGAAGTCTAGCTATACCCAGGTTCCAATAAATCCCACAGATGTATGGATGACCGCCTTCAAATCAAAGCAAGGCCTTTTTGAATGGTTGGTTATGCCCTTAGGGTTGACAAACACCCCTGCTAATTTTATGAGGCTAATGGATGACAGCTTGTGGTCCTTCACCAACTCATTCGTGGTGTTTTATTTGGATTACATTCTCATCTTTAGCAAGAGTTGGGAAGAACACTTGCAAGTTTGACAGGTCCTTCAAACCCTTCAGCAGCACAAACTATGTGCCAACATGGTGAAATGCATCTTTGGCATGAGCCGAGTGCAATATTTGGGCTACATCATAGATGAGCGTGGCGTGCATGTAGATTTGACTAAGATCTAAATCATTTGAGATTGGCTAGCCCCAACCACTCTAATGCAGCTTCATATATTTTTGGGCCTTGCAAATATTTATCAGAGGTTCATGTTGGGATTCTCCCATATCACTTGGACTTTGAGTCAGATTACTAAGGGAGGGGCGAAAGCAAAGTTTTCTTGGTCCGCGTCCCAATAGAAGGCGTTCGTTGAGTTGAAGCCCCAACTTTGGTCTACGCCAATACTCACACTATTGGACCTACAACAACCATTTGAAATCGAGACAGATGCCTCAGACTATGCTATTGGTGCAGTTCATTCGAAGTACAGGCATCTAATCGCCTAAATAGTGAGACACTTTTTGAAACAATTTGAAAGTACCCCACCTATGATAAAGAGATGTATTCCATCGTGAAGGCTTGTCGATAATGGAAGCATTACATTCTGGGGAAGGAGATGGTCATCCACACCGATCACGACCTCTTTAGTTTATACAGACGCAAGGGAGGTTGCAAAATGATCGCCATTAGAAGAGGTGTACATATCTACAAAAATTCCACTTGAACATTAAATACAAAAAGCACAACACAAATAATGTTGCAGACTGCCTCAGCCAACCTCCAATTGCAACACTAACTACTGTTGTAAACTCTTGTGGCCATGAGACATTTGGATGGGTGCAACTATACAAAAATGATCCAGAGTTCGCCTTCACATACTAGATGCTAGTATATGGAAATAAAGTTCCTGATTTCCACCTCTATGATGCATTATTATGATACCTGGGCCACCTTTGTGTTCCTTCGAGAGAGCGTGCCAAGATGAATTGGGAGGCACACTACGATCGGGTCATATGACACTTTGGTGTGGAGAAAACTATGGTTGTACTACAAAATTACTTTTATTGGCCCAAACTTCGACTGGATGTTGGGAAATATATCAGAACCTCCACTACCTGTGTCATTGCCAGGCCAACCATCAAGAAGCAAGGCCTATACACTCCTCTGCCTACTCCCAGCCAGCCTTGGGAATCCATCTCCATGGAATATATATCTGTAATACCTTGTACCAAGCATGGTAATGAATTTGTATTTGTGTTCATGGACATATTTCTAAGATGGTTATATTGGCGGCCTGCAAGAAGAGTATCACAGCAGAGGAAACTGCCAAACCGTTCCTTGAATGGGTATGGGTACATTCTAGGATCCCACACACCATTATATCTGATTAGGAAAGCAAGTTCCTAAGCAAATTCTGGTCAAGCCTCTGGACACTATTGGACACCAATCTCACCAAGTCAAGTGCCTTCCATCCCTAAATTGATGGCCAAACAGAGGTCGTCAATAGGATGATGGTGCACATACTCCTCATTTGAAACTCCAAGCATCCACAAACCTAGGATGAGAGTCTTCCCTATGTGAAACATAATTATAATAGGGCTCTCCATAGCTCGATTGGTCGCATTCCCTTTCAAGTGGGTATGGGATTTAAACCATTGTGTTTGATTGATGTTTTCATGCCTCATGCGACTACACAAACAAAATCCACACATCTATTGTCTGAGGTTGATAAAGCGACAAGATTTATTGAATGAATCCAACACATCTGCTAGTAGGTTCATGACATCTTGGAGAAGTCAAATGCCAAGTACAAGCAATGACATGATCAACATCGTGTGCCACAAAAATTTTAGGTAGGCGAGAAAGTTTGGTTGCATTTCCAGAAATAATGCCTTACTAGAGACCATCAGAAGCTCATACCACTCCAATATGGTCTTTACACCATTACCAAGGTTGTGGGAGATAATGATTTTTAGCTCAACATTCACTAATTCCTTGGCTCACACTCGGTGTTCCACTTGGACCACCTTCGACCATACTTCCCACCATTACTGGACACATCAGACATTAAATAACAACTCACACCAAAAAAGTTAAACCCAGACTGCATGGAACAAGCCACAACTAATTGAATTATGGGAACATAGGTCAAGAACACTCACTAGTAGAATATCCAACTATATCAGGTTATCAAAGCTGGCCAACTCCTGCACCAAGGCAAGTGGCTCACAAGGGACCAAGTTTAATAGAAGTTTCCCCATCTCATGGAGGCACTCAATGCAATGGGGACCATTGCTTCCTCAGGGGGGAGGACTGATTCAGGTGGATGTTGTTGGTCACCTACCTATTCCATTCAGACCCCAACCATTGTCTCTTTTAGTTTTTCAGTTTCCTTAATTGTATCACAGTTTACTACTTTTGGTAGTTTTTCGGGTCCTGAACATTCAGAGTTGTTTTGAGGCCCTAAACGACTTTTTTTGGGAAAAATTGGGCCAACATAACACCTCGATCGATGTTGGCCACTCGGAAGTTGTAGTCCTTGAATATATATTTCTAATGAGGTATTTTTCATGTCAAATGAAGATCATATGCCAATGTTACAACCCCGGGAGTTTGATGTACCAATTTACCCAAATGGGGCCCATAATTTTGGCACTTCATCTCCTAGGGTTAGGATTTTGGATGTTTAGGGTTTTCCATTGTTACTCAATAATAAATAGGCCTCCGAGCCTTATTGGAACACATTTTAGAGGCATGTCGCTGCCACATCTCTTCTCAGAGATAAGCTACCATCACCTGAGCTAGTCTTATTTCCATTCTGCTTGTAAGCATATTTCAGTATTTGATATTAATGAAATAAAGTGTTATTTCTACCACATCTCTGTATTTATGGTTATATTTGTAATTTGTTATGTTCCTGTTTAAGTACATATCATTCATACTAGTCATTGTTAAACAAACAAGGGAAAATCAAAAGGTCTCACTATCATTGTGGTTTATGAAGGTTAGAAAAAGAGTCACAAAATTGATTTCTGCATACAAATTTTTTTTTCAACTATGCAAGGAATCATGCATAAAAAATATTAATCTTAGTCATACATACAACCTATTGATTCCTAACAGTAGTGAGACAAGATCAACAATATATGGAGATCATTCTCTCAAAACCCCCATGAGAGTCACTGCAAAGATGATCTCAATATCCATGAAATTAGTACATAAGCAGCCAAATTCTACAATGAAAACGAGTAGCATAATACGCTAAGTCATATAAATCTTTGATATACCATGAAGCTTCAACAAGAAACCTTCTGCCACAAACTTCTCTCCGAAGCAATGACAAATGACTCATAATATTGCCATAAACTCAATGCAATTATTGGCATATTATAAAGAACC
The DNA here is from genome assembly GCA_031772625.1 of Pinus tabuliformis. Lineage (NCBI taxonomy): Eukaryota > Viridiplantae > Streptophyta > Pinopsida > Pinales > Pinaceae > Pinus > Pinus tabuliformis. The sequence continues at coordinate 917,807,949 of CM062819.1, forward strand.
CTTGCATGACAAACATATCAATAATAGAATTTTGCTACACTTTTCTAGTAATGTCTCTCTGCATAAGACATTAAGGTACTTGGCGAATGTAATCTTGTCATGTGAACCTTCAACAACTTGGAAAATCAAGCTATAAAGGACAAATCATTCGAGGCATGCACACTGATTCTTACATACATACATTTGCATGTCATCAAGACATTCTCTACACACTACAAACCCCTGCAAACATAAGGCAAATCATGGCATCCACATTCTTTCCTCTGAAACATATATATCCAAGTCAATCACTAGTACAAAATGGCTAATTAATTACTAAAAAACGACTAAAATTTGCATAGAAATGACCATTTTTTCAGTCAGTGACCAATAATCGCTAATTTACAGTATCTTATAACACGACCAAATTTTCGTTGTATTTAGCTTAACCATTAGTTGGTTGTCTCAATTTTATCGTCTAGTACTATATTTAGTCATAAATTTGGTCATTAATTTAGTCATTGATTTAGTCATTAATTGTCACAATTAATAACCAAGTATATAAACAAATATACTAGTACATGATCACCTGAGAAAACAGATTAATGGCCAAAGAAATATGAACAAAATGTTGGTTGCATTATAAGATAATATAAATTAGCTACTAATAGTCATATATATGAAAATTTTAGTCATCGTTTCAAACCAATTAATGAGAAAAGAAATATGACTAAATTTTAGTCATGTTATAAGATACAATAAATTAGCTACTAATAGTTGTATATATGTAAAATTTATTTATTATTTGTAATCACAATTTTATCATTTATAGTAATCATTTTTTTTGGTAGTTTCATATTCATTATATAAACGATTGATTTAGTAGTTTATATTCATTTAATTTACTTTCATTAATAATCATTATAAATGACTAATTTAGTTGTTGTATATTCATTTTATTTGTGCTCATTATTAATAAATATAAACTACTTATTTAATAGTTTTAGATTGATTTATATTTTCAATGTTAATCAACATAAATTAATTAATAGTGCAACTAAATTAAAAATATTACATACAATATGCATCTTCATCTAATATGAAAATGCAAAGTTCATATGTTAATTACAATACTAAATAATATCAAGTACAACTATAAATAATTTCAACCACATAAGCTATATTATACGAAATGTCAAGTATTACAATATGAGTTTCCAACTTAATATTGGTTGGAATACAATTTACACATGAAATATTGTTTCATCACTTCAAAACATTATCATTGTGTTGCCAAGGAATTGAAGGTGAATTCACCAACTCTAAGGACTTGACTACCAATCTGTATGGGTGTGTCTCATGAAGGGTATTGGCTTTATCACTAGATTGGTTCTCTTCTCTCTCTCTCTTTCTACATTTGTTGCTATAGTGTTATTATTCTCCTCTTTCTTAAATTCTTGCTTCTTACCATTTGTAACAACCCAGGATAAAAGTTCATGTAATAAACTTAATAAATGAAAAATAAGACCAAGGTCATGGAACAAGTATTTCAAGTTGAATGTTGGGCAAAACATCCTAGTAGGTTGCATATAGATCTTTGAATTGTGTACTGAATGCAACAATGAATACAAACTTTGAAGGCAACATTCTATCACTAATATCTACACATTCTAATCTCAAATCATCATTATTCAAGCAATATATTTAACCACTGCAAGTGTTATTAACTGACCAAGATAATATCGTTGTTTAAAGTTAATAAGATCTCTACAAACACTAATCATTGTCATAGCATTAAAATAATTCTTGCATATCACAAACTAGTGAAATATGACAACCTCTCACTAGATCTAGACAAATCAATCAAAATCTTCACCTCTTTTGTCTGTGCAGAACCCTTCCTATAGTCACAACAAAAAGGATATCACACACTGTACATGATAAATTAATACAATGATTTATACATACTTATGTTGTTAAAACTTCTCACTAATCCCTCTCTAACTAATAATCTTTGCAACCAATACAAATAAGTCAGATACAAAAACAATATATGCACTTATTTAGAACCAAATCTCACACATTATAAATCTTCTTCAATTTCCCTTCTTTATGCCTGCAACAAACAAATTAGTTAATATATAATCATGCTAGATTACCTTCGTGCACTCTGGTGCAGACATGTGCGAAACAAAACACAAGCGACTCAAGAAATGCACACATTTTTCTCTAGCTCGGCCCTCTTTTTATAGCCATATGATCTCCCCAATACTACAAGAAAAAACAAGGGCATTTGTTGTTTCTAATATTGGCCATGTTAATTTAACCTTGGGTGCATAAATTCCATGGGAATTTTTTTTTTTTGCTCGTGCTTTTTAATTTTCATCACCTAAGGGCACAACCATTACGATGAAACTGGATCCTAGAGGCTATAGCCACACTATTAATATAGGCTTCCTAACGACAAAGAGCATATAACCACAGTATTGAGGTATAATTCCCAACAACTGTGGCTTAATGTAGGCCAAAACAGCTCCTCTCAGTCTAGAACTTTAACACCCTTCTTTGTCTTGTTTTACAACACTTGTTTTTAGTGTCTGCAACATCCTAGCAGACCTATGTAGGCCTTATAAAAATCTATACCTCTTCCTACAATCTGAACTCTTCTTGCACTACAACTGTGATCATGTAATAAAACATGCACAAGTTTACACATCAATCCTTCACTCATACATGACGATATAATCCAATGGTTGCACCGAGGGATCCAAGTCAATATTTAGGTTGGCATCAAGACCAACACATTAGTCATAATGTCAACATAAACATATTAATATGTATATATTGTTCATTCAATTATATATAAGCATAAATTTCAATTAATAATATTATATTTAAAAATATTTATATAATATATAAATCATAAATTCATTTTCATAACATAATAATATTTGTTATGGAAAAATTTAGTTATAAATCTCATTATTGGTTGTGATATTGTTAGGTATTAAGATTTTCAAGATATTCATTGATCTATTTTGAAAAATATATTCATGTAAATTTAAGATCACAATCTTATAGAGGGAATCATTTTTATCTTGGAATTCTTGGTTTAATGAGAATGTTGTAGTCGCTACAAAAACACCCAATTTTTTTGGGTACATTCAAAAATTTTGGGTTCCCCTATGCTTTCCTAAGGCCTTAAGGGTATTTATCACGTTTTGAATTGGTCAATCTCCCTATGACCCTTTTCAATCAAACCTTGTTGATGCACCCACTCACGTGATCCCACGATGAATAATGCATTCATTTGTCATGTTTCATGTCATGTATCAACCTTATAATTGCATTAGGGTTTTGGGAGGTTTATTGCTTCAATGTTGTATCAAGAGTGTCTTATGGCTTTAAAGTTTATCCTTCTTTAATATGTGTTGCAATTAGTGGGGGTACCAAGCATCAACGGAAAAGACTTCATTTTCGCTTTCGTGTCTTTGACTACATTAGGGTTTGGAGAGAATCCTTGAAATTATCAAATAAAGGTCCCCTTCATCTTTTAACCTAATCCATATGCCTCTAGGTGAACATCCTCATCAATTTACATCACACTTGCATGGCATCATGATAAGGATCATTTCATAGCATATCACCTACAACCATTAAGCTTGTTCATGTGCTTGAATGCCACAATTTTTTTATGAAATAATAACTCTTCAAAATGCCACCAAGTGCATGACATGTCACAGTGTCAAAATACATTGGTCACATTAGCATGTTCCTTCAAGCTTCCATGCACTTGCTTGATCCTTGTTACACTTTCTAGATTTTATTTTCAAACATTATTATGTAGCATCATTTAACTAACCCATTTATACATTTTGATATGCAGGGAAAATAAAAGGGAGCACATTTGATAATTTGAGACCAAATGTCAAAGCCATTAACATTAGATAACACACTTAAGTTTTCTATTAATCATTTAACTGGGTCAGTGCATATATGAGAAACCATGATCAATATTATGTAAGTGGTGTTGCCCTAATTTTAACGATGACAAGGGCGATGTATGGAAATGGTTTCAATCCTTTGATATGATTACGTGCTAGAAGAACCACACATAGATGCATGAAATTTTTATGCTATCAACACAACGCACATAGGGGAAATTAAAAAACATTTCACTCGTTTTTTTTCCAACCTCTTGGTAGTAACACATATTATAAAAATATGGTATGGAACGTATATTTTTCTATACTAAAGAGCATAGGATTTTCCCTATGCTACATGGAAAGATTACACTAGAATTTCCTATTAAAAATACCTTACGGTTATGCAAGGCCATAATAAAATAGCCTACCATAATATATAAATTCATGTAAAGGTGTTAAACATTAATGGTATTAGAAGCACTTATAACAAAGGCATCACATTATGGTATGATCGAATCCCTTAAAGGTTGCTTTGAAAGCCAACAAAAATGTGTTGGAAAGGATATACAATGGTAGTGATTAGGAGCCATCAACACATTTAGTAAAAAAACTAGTGCAATGGTGTGAGTGGCAGATGGAGGGTACTGTGTGCAAGGTTAAAAGTTTCTGAGATGATCAGCCATGAAGAACATTCTATCCTATATCTCAAAAGACATGATGGCACCTCAGGGAGATGAAAAGGCCCAAAGCATGTGAGTCAACAATAATGACCATATCAAGGACAACTATAGGTATTGAGGTGTTTGACAGTTAATAGCATACTTACAACAATGAGAGCTCAATCACGCAGACAAAAAATCCATTAGAATAGTTACGTTGGTCACATGGAATATACATGCAAAAGGGAACACCAATATAACCATCGCAAAAAACTGACAATACATCCCTGACATACTGCATGTTGAGACACAACAAGAAAAAGGAAAGCTGAGTCACTATTATGAGCTCAGATAAAATGGAGAACCCTATTATTTAGTCTTGTTGGAAAAATTTGGTAACATTGTTAGACTTATGATGGGATTCTTCATGCAACTATTGAAATCACTAGAAACAAAATATTTGTTGTACAAAATAGTTTATGTGTGACAATGTCATGGAGGAGTTCCATCAGATAGTACCCAAGAGTCAAACAAAGCAGAAAAAATTGGGAATTTTGATATGCTTCCACTAAGAAGATGAAGAAGGCACTAGTTAAATCGAAGAAAGTGATGAAAATGACTTTCCACCCTCTGTGAAGACAATCTGAAAATAGCTGATGGATATGATATGTCATTGGATGACTTATCAGCCAATGAAAGAAAATATTTATTATGAGTTATAGCATTAGTTGAAGCCTTCTGCACATACAATCTCACTTTCCAGTCAAGGATGTCAACTTATTCAGTCACTGGACATATCAAATGATCGAATGTCAAGGGTTCTTAGTCCAGGAGTTGCAAATTTGGGTGAGAATGACCTGAGTGATATACCAGCTGGTCCGGAGAATCCCTTATCTTCAGTAGGGCAATTGACTAAATCGGATCCATCACCCTTACTGGCTGTTCATATGGTTGACGTGATATACAGTTACTGCTTTACTCTTCGGTTCTTTAATGGAGACTGGAAAAGTGATCCCCTGGATGCAGCAATGGTTTGTTTAAGTTTGTCTGCAGTATTAAGTCAGGTAGCTTTGCCAGAGACTGTTAGTGAAGCTTTGTCAAAGTGTTTAGAGACATCATGTTCCGCAAGCTTCAAACATGCTGGTGGATTGAGATTTGGGATTTGCCTTTTTGATGATGTGCATGCTCTTCTAAGGCTAGGTAGGGCAACCCTTGTATGCGCACTTAAGGAATTATAGAGGTTACTCGAGGTAGTTGTAAATGATCGAAAAGGAAATTGCCAACATAGGTTAGATAGAACGCGATGCAATGCATAGTAATGAGAAGGGAATTTAGAAAAGGTTGCATTAATCCCTTAAAGTCACAAAGGCACAAGACTGCATCTGAAAAATTTGACAGTTCATGCGATCAAGATTATCATGTGACTATGTGAACTCTTCTTAGGTCTATAAGTCACAAAGCAATAGTTGCAAAACTTAATGATCATTGTGACCTCGCCTTTGTTGCAACCTTGTTACCCCTCTCATTTTTCAACCTACCTTGACTCATAGAAATTGTGACCTATATAGCCCATATGGAATGTGACACATTCTATTGATACATAATGTGCCCTACAGTGTAACCTGAAATTCAACCATCCTTACATCATAGGTCACATAATTGAGTTGGTTTGAAAATTACGACCCCACTCTCAACTGCAATTGCAACTAGAAAATTCAATGATGTCGTAGGTCATTGCTAAGTCATCGCTTTCCCAAATGCGACCTCCCATAACCCTTGGACCTATGAATTATTCTTACACTTGAATTTGTGATTCACAACCAATATGATATGGAAAAAAGGCGACGATAATAGCTCCCATGTGCCAAAGGAAACTAAAATGAGGGACTTTCCCATGTTCCTTATTTAAGCAGCAACTAAAGCTTAAACACCATATAATGAATACCATTTATTTTCCTTAATTAATTTTTTTTCTTTACATAGATTTGGTTGTGGAGTGCAAAGATGCACAAAATAATTGTGGGGAAAAGTTGTATGTAAAAGAAGATAAAGCTTTATGCATGAAGACAATTCAAAGGGATGATGAAAAATTTAAAGGGTAGATTAAATGTTGTTAGGATGGTGCAATGACCAGAGACACAACTAATATAACCATAGACAAATATTCTATGACAAAAATATACATGGTTTCTTCCATACATTTTTGTGACAAAAAAACAAACATATGAAGGCTTGAGCATATCATACGATGCACAAGAAAAGGAACATATTACAAGAATAGAAAGGAAATGTAATATAAAAATAGCACAATGACACGTGCTTTGGAAGCATGTAAGGTGGGTGTTGTAAATAAACAAATCCTAGTACATTGCAAAGGATTTTGAGCCATGTATTGAAGAATCTACACATGTTCAATGTGAAGTTGATAAAGCCATCAAGTTTATTTAACGCATTTAGCACATCCAATAGCAGGTTCATGATATATTGGATAAAGCCAATACTAGGTGCAAACAATGTCATGATCAACATCAGGTATGGCATAAGTTTTAAGTGGAAGAGAAGGTTTGGCTACATTTGTAAAGAAACTCCTTACTGGAGCCCATTGGAAGCTTTCACCACTCTAATGGGAGCCTTACATCATCACCAGGGCTGAGGGTGAAAATTATTTTGAGCTAAGTATCCCACCATTCCTTATCCTGCACCCAGTATTCAATGTGGACCTCCTTCAAGCATACTTTCCACCATTGTTTGACACATAAGACATTGTCTAGCAACTAACATTAACAGAGCTCAACCAAGATTACATTGAACAAGAGACAATTGATCAAACCATGGAAACACATATTAACAACACTCACCAATAGAGGATCTAATTGTATAATATTATTAAATCTAGCTAGGTCCTACACTAAGGAAAGTGGCTTACTAGGGACCAAGTTGAACAAAAGTTTCCCCATCTCATGGAGGCACTCAACAAAATGGGGAGCATTGCTTCCTAAGGGAGAAGGATTGATAAAAGTGGATATTTTGGCCATCCAAATATTCCACTTGGAATCCCAACACTATTTCCTCTCAATTTCCTATTTTTCACACAGTTTCCTATTTCAACAATTTTCTATTTTTGGTATTTTTTCGAGTCTTAAACTTTTGGAGTCATTTTGAGGCCATAAATGGATTTTTTTGGGGGAACTGGAACACGTGAGCACCATATTATGTTTGCAGTTGAATTTTTTTTTATCCTTGAATAGACCTTTCTAACAAGATATCATTCGTGCGAAACGAAGATTCTATGTCAAAGTTACAACCCCAAGAAGTTGATGTTCCAACTAACCCCATCGGGGCCCAGAATATTTTGGCACTTCATCTCCTAGAGTTCGGATTTTGGATGTTTAAGGTTTTTCATTATTTCTTAATGAAAACAACTTCAAAGATTCATTGTAACATAATTCACAACGTGTGTAGTTGTCACATCTCTTCTCAGAGATAAGCTACTACCACTCGAGCTAGTTTGCTTTCATTTTTCATGTAGATAGTATTTAGTATTTTCCATTTATTAATTAAGTTCAATTTTGTTTTATCTTTGTGTTTTTGGTTTGAATACATATTTCATTTCTTTCCTTCAAAAGTATGGATCACATCTTCTATCGATGGGCCCTTCCAACAGATTAAGTACTCAATAATTTGACTCCTCAACTTCCTTTCTCTTATATCTAGGATTTCCTCTAGAATGAGGAAAAATTTCCCCTCCTCATCTAATGGTGGAAGTTCTTATGTTTCCTTTAATTACTTCCCCAGTACATTTTTGAGGTAAGATACATGGAGTACATTAGGAATCTTACTTCCCTCCAGTAGCTCCAATTCATAAGCCACTTATCCAATTTTATGCATCATCATATAAGGTCCATAAAATCGAGGCTTTAATTTCTCAGATTCACTCTTCTTCATGGAGGATTCCTATATGGTTGAAACCTCATGAAGACAAGGTTCCCTTGCTAGAAATTTCACTCCACCCTATGGCAAACTATGTATATATTTTTCTCATTTTGGGCCATTCACAAGTTCTCTTTAAGGATTCTAAGAATATCTTGATTTCCCCACTACCAATCCATTCCATTTCTTGCCATGATATCTCCTAATGTCATATCAATAAATGAGGGAGCATCATATCCATATAGATACTTGAAAGGAGCATTCTAATGGACATATGGTAAGTAGTGTTATAAAATTACTCTTTGAAGTGCGACCATTTGATCCATGTCTTTTGTTGATCAACCACATAGTTCCTCAAATAATATTCCACCCATCTGTTAATGATATCTATCTATCCATTTGTTTATTGATGGTAACTAGTAATCAAGTTCAATTATGTGTTGACCAATCTAAATAGTTCCTACCAAAATGTGCTAAGGAATATGCTATCTCGATCACTGAATGCTATCTCGATCATTGACAATATGCTTGGGAACCTCATGCAATCTAAAGGCCTATCGAAGAAAACACTATGTTGTGTTATTGCGTAGTTGGAAGATATGGCCATGAATTGTGCAAATTTGGTTATCACAAAGATATATTATTTTTCTTGCACCTTCATAAGCCCTATAGTAAAATCCATCGAAATGTTTTCCCATTCCTATTCTAGGATTGCTAGCAGTTGCAAAAATCCTAATGGATGGGTTTGTTCTAATGGAAAGTAGTGCCTTCTATCACATGTCTCATAATGTCCTCCTTGAGGCCTTTACGCATGAATATTCCTCTTTTCTTCCTATGTCTTGAAAAATCCTTGGGGACCTACTAAGGGTGAGTTATGGATTACCTTCATAATCCTCTCTTCCAGTTGTAACTTAGGTAAAAGGAAAATCCACCCTTTATAAAAGGTAACATCATTGATGACCATGTATCTATCATCCTGTATCAAACTATCATTGGCTGACATGAAAATATATTCTTCAACTAATCCACTAATAGGAGTGTTTTCGAGTCACTACTAACCTCCATGAGTAAACAGATTATTGGTTTCCTAGTGAGAGCATTGGCCAATATGTTCTTCTTCCCTTTAACATATTCAATGTTGAAATAATATGCTTGAATTTTGCTAAACCATTTCCATTGCCTATCGTTCAACATCTGTTGTTCTAGGAAATATCTCAAGTTGTTGTGGTATATTTTGATCATGAAACTTCATCTTACTAGGTATTTCCTGAACTTTTCCAACACATGCATAATCACAAGCATTCCCTTATCATAGATAGAATATATTTTTTTCCAGCTTTCATGTTTTTTTTGGCTTCCAAAGGCTATTGGTTGGTTCTCCAATGTCAACACAACCCCTATGCCTTCTCTTGACACATCATGCTCTAGCATAAAAGGTTTTGAGAAATAAGGAAGAGCCAAGATGGTACAAGTACTCATTATATCTTTACACTTCTCAAAAGTGTGTTGTGCTTCCTTTGACCATCTGAATTCCCCATTTTTGGTCAAGTCTGTTAAAGATGCCTCCATATGTGAGTAACACATAACAAAGTGCCAGTAATAATTGGATATGCCCATGAATCCATGCAACTTGTTAATATTCTTAGGTGTTTTCCAATAGAGAATAGTTTGTGTCTTCTCTTGGTGCATATGTACCCTTTTATCATTGATAATGTGCCCAAAGTATAAAATCTCGGTCATCCAAAACGCAAACTTGAATTCTTTTGTAAAAACAGACTACTATAATATGCACAACACCTCCTTCAAAGGTTATAAATTCTCTTGCCATGTCCCGCTATAGATGAGGAGATAGTTAAAAATACCGATAAGGATTTCCATATTTGCTTCCTCAAAATAAGGTTCGCGCACTATTGTAAGGTAGAAAAGTTGTTGCTAAGCCCAAAAGGGATGACAAGGAACTCAAAGTGCCCATAGCAGCATCTAAAGAAAATTTTGTGTATTTCCTGCTCATGTGCCTTGACTTGATGGTAACTTGATTGTAGATCAATTTTTCAAAGATAGGCTACTTTGTTTAATTCATCCAACAACTCATCAATCCTAGATATTGGGTATTGACCTGTGATAGTCTTCTTATTTAGGGCTCTATAGTCGATTCACATCCTCTGTGTCCCATTGTCTTTCTTGTCTAATACTACAGAGGATGTGAAAGCGTTAGAGCTTGGCCTTATATGATCCATGTCCAAAAACTCCTTAGTGGTCTTCTGAATTTATTTCTTGTACCATTTGGGATGCTTGTATGGAGTTTTGATGACTAGATTAGCCCCTTCTTCCAGTCCTATTGTATGATCAAATCCCCTGTCCAATGGTCTTACTAGCCATATCTCTCCAAACACCTTATGATGCCTACTTAAAAATGCTTGAATATATGTTGGGTATTGCTTCCCGTTATCTAGAATTTTCTACTTCATCAAATACATTTCAAACCCATGCTATGCCCCATGCCAGGTTGTGGCAAGATTATACCTTCCATCCCTTTAGTTATGACCACTTCATCAAGAATTGTTGGTCATCCCTCTCAATAGTACCCACTATCCATTTGGTGAAACAAAATCCATCTCCATAGTGTGATAGTTATTCCAATGCTTTCTAATGGAAACGAGCCAATATAATCCCAACATCACGTTAATATTAGCGATTTCCACCATGTAGAAGTCATTAGTTAGGGTTTAATTCAACATTCTTAAGTCCATTTGAGGGACCCTTCTTAAACATGCCATTCTCCGTCGTCCAGCTACCTCCATATCAAATCCTTTGAATTCTTCAATGGGTAAGCACATCTTGGATACCAATGCTACATCTAAAAAATTATGTGTAGATCCACCATAAATAGGACATTAACCATTTCCATTGTAGTACTCCTCTAACTTAGAAGGTATTATATTTGGGAACAAAAGAGAGCTTGGCTAGGGTGTCACCTTCTGTCTCCATATATGGAGGCTCTCCATCATTGTTTTTATGCTCTTCATGAGTTGCTACATGTTCTTTCTCTTATTCACTATCTAATATTACTTCTATGAGGTGGAAATATCCCTTCCCCATGCACCTATTCCCAAGAGCCCATGGTTCATTAAAACTGTAGCAAATTTTCTTCCTCCTTAATTTGTCTGTTGTCACTTATACCCTATATTTTTCCTACCATGGATTATTTTCCTTTTTCTTCTAGGGAGGGATGATTTTGGTTGATATTCTTTTCGACACTTCATATTCCATATCCTTAGATGTCGATATAGGATCTTGAAGTGTGATGGGATTAACTAGTCCTTCTAAGAACAACATCACCATTTTATGCTGGGGTGTATCAACCACCACTACTGCTATCGGTGAAGTTCTGTGATACAACTTCCTGGAGTCCCTACTTGCCAAATTTGTGCTATATCCATGGAATGTAGCTATGGGTTATTGTTATTGAGCCTATGAATTAGCCTCTTTGTGAACTCCATGTAGGAGGTGATGTTGGAATGCCCTAGGGTGGCCAATCCGTGGTACCACAATTTGTGCACCTCACCTTTCAAGTGTAAGATGGCATACTAGATAAGATCATACTCTCTCAACGAGTTAAGCTAAATAGTATGTATCTAGTTTCTTAACCCAAGCTCGAGTTGTACCACTAGATGCTCCATCGAAAGTCAGAATACTTATCTTTCTCACTTTTGGGGAGATATCATTATTTTTCCTTGTCAATTGTTATCTTTGAATCTATTCCAATATTTTACAGTGTAATAATCTTGGAGTGACATGGCTGCATGAAAATCTTCTTCCATGACTTCATATTCGTTTAGATAGTCTAAAACCTCTTAATCTCTCTTCTGTTGGTTCCATGCTTGTTCCTCCAAGAATTGTAGCAAAAAAGGCCTGATTGTACTCTTGTTTATTGGTGGGGTAACTAGGTTAGATGTATTGTTGGCTTTAGCATAATAATTATTGGATCTTCCAAGGAATTCCATTTTTGCACCTCCCGCACCATTGGTAAGACAATTTCCTTGAACACTAGTCATAGATTTAGTGAGAGCTTTCATTTTCTGGACCATCTCTTATTTCCCTTTAGCCAAATAATTTAGGGCATGCTCGATACTTTCCCAGCGTGGATTCTCACAATCTCCCACTTCTCCTTCTTCTTCTTTTGATCCTAGGTAAGAGGTTTCTCTTCCTTTCTTCTTCCTTCGGAAGTCTCAAATTTTGTGTCTCATAGTGTCATTAACTTTGGAAACCCTTCAAGTTGGTAGGATGAATAACTTTGATACCATTATAATATCCCTTTTATTTATCTAATTAAATTTTTTAAAAATGACTACAGAAATTACACCATCAATTTTATTGCAGATATAAATAAAGATGCATCACGGAATTGTAGATAAGAAATTATTCTAGAAACCCTAATAATTTAATTAATAACTTCAGATATACATTAAAAATTTGAGGATAAACTTGGAATATACCCTTTGTCCCTAACGCTTTGAATTTTTCAATTTGACTGCTCCACAAGATAGTGATTTGGCCTGCCTATTTGGTCAATTCAGTCCTCCTATAAATTAACTCCCCGATCCTTTACAATTGTGATGAGTTTTCCCTCCATTATATGCAATTTGACCTCCCTCCTTTAGTGATTCGACCTTCCCAATTGACAATAATTTGGCCCCTATTTGCAACTCGAACTCAACCTCTTTAACTAACCAATTCATCATGCTCTTAGGAAGTGGAGTTAGCCTCCCTGGATCAACAATTTGACCTCCTTCTCAATATGGAAATTCAACTTCCTTAAGTGAGCAATTCAACCGCCTCTTAGGACTGATATTTCGGCCTCTCTGAGTAGGAAATTCAACCCCCTCTTGCAACTACAAATTTGACCTCCTTGCGAGAATAATTCAACTTCCTCCAAATTTTGGAAATTCAGCCTCCTTGAATAATCAATTCATCCTCTTCTCCAAATGATTAGTCTCTTGATTAACTAGGATGATAGTGCAACCGTTGAAACAAATTCCCACGAACTAGAATATATGTTTCAACACCAAAAGTAAAGATATTCGACGATTTATCCTCCCACAATAATTATTGGAACCTTTTCTCAATTCACAAATAAAATCTCACATATCTCCTAGAGTCTCCTCTTCTTTTATAACTTATCCTTCTCTAAAATACATGAGTGGAATTATAATTTCATGGTTCATTTATTTTTCTAAAATAACTTTACCACATTTTATTTAATTATCAAGATAAAGTCTACTAATTAACCTCTTGAACCGTTAACCCTCCTTGTTGCCAATAACCTATAAGAATCGTGAAAAAATATGAGTTCAACTCTCTCCACTATTATAGATTGGAAATGAACATTACATTCTAATGTTAAGTATAACTTAAAAGTGCTTGGATGTTTGGCTAAAATTATTAAGGAAATTAAAAAAACACCCATAATTACAATCCTATAATTTTTCTCGCTCTCAAAAATAAAGTTTAGCGAATTCATAATAAATATGTATGTAATTTAGTTTAGAACGTTTAGTTAATTCATGCCAACGATCTACTGAATAGAACATATAATTCATGTATCCTAATCATTCATTGAATTGGCGTTTCTTGGCGAGGAAGCCTGAGCAATTGACAAAAATAGATAAATAAAAAATCTGCATCTAATTTTTTCTTATTAATTTAGTGTAAAATGTCTTTGCCAAATTGTACAGTTAAGTGATCGACGATTTCAATCAATTACCTCACAAAATTAATTAATTTTGTTTGTAGAAATTTAGTAAAAATGGCTGACCTGTTATTTAAAAAAAAGGGACAATTCGTCGGCCCATTTCCATCAATTTCCTCACAAAATTTAGCGAAGATTGCTTTGCCCCATTTGGCGTAATGACGAAAATGGAAACGGACAAATCGTTAAGAGTCTGTTATCTGTAGATCAGGTTATGAATCGGCGCGTTTCTTAAAAACTTATTATGGAAGCCACGTAAAACTTCACAGGGAAGCTAACGTCAAGACCACGGCAATGGCCGGCGTCGTACTTGTGGTTCACGACCATCTAGGCGATTTTGTGGCGTAAGTAGACAACGTCCTTTCGGAAATTATGAATACGTAGTTACATTGTCATACCGTCCCTCACGTAGCATTCAATGCTTAGGTAGATATGAGCGGTAGCACGGATTTATAGCGCACATACTCTTGCGGCTTTGCCCACGGCTGAACCTAAAGTCAAAGCCAATAAGCTAGTCCACTAGCGACAGTTTGAACATCCAAGTTCCGTCTAGAGGAGGATATGACTCCCTGCTATTACCTTAAAACCAACTTCGTCACAACGGCGTTTTCTGAACGCTAACTGGAACTCCCTAACTTCGTCACACAACGATTTCTTCCTCGAAGCGCAATTTTTAGGAAACCCAGGAAACGTCGGGGTCGCGGAGCGGAATTGATAAATGCTACTGTAAGACGGGACGATTCAGTTTCCGTTTATTCAAGCCGTGACGGGATTGTGGGTGTAGACTCCATCATAGCAAATATCGCTAGGACGAACAATGCCAACAGTTTGAGGACAGGCAGAATACCGGAAACAATACCAGCAGGCTTGTGGTTGTTATAACGATGGCCGAACACAGCACGCAATTAGCTGTATCGCCGCCATAATTATTAGTGTGTCACTCGTCCGTTAGATTCCTTCTAGAAAACGACAGAGTAGGTTTTTCTTCCGTATAATTGTCCATTCTTCCTGAAACGCTTGTGGGAATTATTGAATATTCACAATTCGAAGTTCAATTTCATAATTACTGAAGACGTCATCCTGAAAGAAAACTCACTTATTCACGGAATGTTCGGAACTGTTCGTGCTGGCTTTCCTTCTCAGCGTTTAACTTAACAACAATTTGAGGTTGACACTTCTTCCTACCCCTTTCGCGCTCTACTCCGCCTAGTTGTCCATTCCCCTATAAATGCCATTCAAAACCCATATGATCTCATCTATATTAACTTTAACTTGATCACGAATCAGGATTACTGCTTCTATATCCAAAGTTATCAGGCCTCGCAAGTTAATGGCGTTCACAGGCAGTCAAGATGACAAAGCTCATCGCTATGCCAGCCATCTCAGAAATCAGGGACTTGGCCAAAAGCACGGCTCTAGGCATTATCTCTCGGCGTCCATGGGAATTCGAGTAGTTATAGTAGTGGTGATTTTTCTAGTATCTTCTTCGTCTGCTGCAAGATCTTCATCCCGGCCTTTGCTCAAGGGCGAAAACCGCATAGCCACAGGTGATGATTTCGATGAGAATTACTATATCTCCTGGGGT
The DNA here is from genome assembly GCA_031772625.1 of Pinus tabuliformis. Lineage (NCBI taxonomy): Eukaryota > Viridiplantae > Streptophyta > Pinopsida > Pinales > Pinaceae > Pinus > Pinus tabuliformis. The sequence goes on from CM062819.1 coordinate 917,823,777, forward strand.
AGCCAACTCGTAAAATTTCTGGACAACAATCGGTCTGTGCAACTCCTTATGGACCAATCTTCCGGTATTATTTTATCTACACGTACCAAAATTACATTAGCACTCTCTTATTATTAGCAGTTGCGTCCTAAATAATGTTAATTAATTCATAGGCTGATCACATTGATTGCCTTGCAGGTTCAGGCTTCGCTTCGAAGAGCACATACTTGTTCGGATATTTCAGTACACGAATCAAATTGATGCAAGGCGATTCATCCGGGACAGTGACTACATTCTATGTGAGTAGAGTTACTTTGGTCATTATGCTTCTGTTATTTCTTATGATTGATCATCTGTATCGGCTGTATTCTGCTCTTACTAATTTATTTGGATATTTCAGCTTTCGACCCAACAAAGCTCTAATCACGACGAGGTGGACTTTGAGTTTCTGGGAAACAAACCCGGAAAACCTTATTACCTCCAAACTAATGTTTTCGTCAATGGCGTTGGCAACCGGGAGAGCCGAATCAGGCTTTGGTTTGATCCCACTTCAGACTTCCACACCTATTCCCTTCTCTGGAACCGCCACCACATCCTGTACGTTCCATCTTTCTGGCCGCCTCTAGTTATGTGCTACTATTCCTTGAACTATAATACCAGTGCTACTTTATTATTCCTCGCGTAATCTTGCTCTCATGGTACGCAGGTTCATGGTGGCTGGAGTTGTCGTGAGAGTCTTCAAAAACTCTGAGAAGAATCTGGGAATCCCTTTTCCGTCATCGAAACCTATGCAAGTTCTTGCGAGTCTTTGGAATGGTGAAAACTGGGCCACAGATGGAGGACGTACAAAGATAAACTGGAAGCAGTCCCCTTTCATAGCCACTTTCAAAAGCTTAGCTATTGAAGGTCACAAGTGCCAGGGAAATTTGGAGTCCCCTTCTTTTTGTTCGTTCTCTCCATCTTCAGAGTGGTGGGAGAATTCGGGCAGCAGAGGATTGAGCGCAGAGCAAATGAAGCAGCTGAAATGGGTGAGGAAAAATTACATGAGTTATGACTATTGCACGGACAACACCAGATATCCTAAACCTCCGCCGGAATGTGCACTGAATTCAATTTGAAAGGCACAGAGTAGTAATATACTTAACGGCGACTGTAAGAACGGTCGCCAGATAGAAATTGTTTGGTCATATGCATGCGATGTACATGATACTCATTCTTAATACAATGATTTCGATGGTTAATTAACATTATTGTCGGATTGCATCACTTTTTGACGTAACACAGAGCAAAGATAACCAATTGAAAATGAACAAGTGAAACAACAGTACCCATGGTTATTCAAAATCTAACCTTTTCATTATCAAAATGCAGCTCTTTTACATGTATGTAAAGTGTATGCATATGTGGTTATATTGAAAAAGAAAATTAAGTGATCGATGGGATGGCTAATTATTTTTTATTTTTAATTAATTAGAATGATTGACATTGTTAATTTCTAAAACAAATGTCATACAGTGACCATGGCTTTTTATTTGCATATGATGCAGAGATAGAAAAGGTTAATGCTAGCATTTGGACTGTATGGTGCAAAGGAAAGGTGGTAAGGAAATGACACAAGAAACAATAGTATAGAAGAAAGAAGTCTAAATAATATGTAATTTTGTTTTCTTATTGGTGTTTCTTTTCTATCATATGTTATGTTTTAGGGAGATTCCAATTAGAATATGTTCAAAGTGAAGGTAATTTTCAAAGTGAAAGATTTATGAAAATGTTCTTAATGAGATTTATGAAAATGCTCTTCATTAAGATTTTGGAACTTTTATAAGTAAATGATTTAAATCAAACATTTCATAACAAAGTAATCTCATATCACGCCTTAACTCACAATTCAATCGTTAATAGTTTTTTTTCAGTACAAATTGGTCTAATTTTATGAGGAAAGCTTAATAGAAAGACTTTAGTGATAAGAGGAACATTAATAAACTCCCTCATCATTTGTTACATGATGTTGTTAATTTAGTTACTTGTTTCTTTTTATCCTTATTTCACTCGTGTAAAATGTCCAAACTATAAAATAATGGTATTATTTGTTGTCTCTTTGGACTATTGTATTTTATCTAACTCAATCATTTCCATAGCCTCAACTAGGTGCCCATCATACTCTTTCCATAGTGACTCAATGTCTTTAAATGCATTTCATAAATTTGGTATAATAAATGTTGGTGGAAAACCAATATATTTCACTTTGTAGAAATGAGTGTACATTGCTTGGGGTAAAATTGTATTTCTCTTACCATGTGATGATGTCATCTAAATATTGAATCTTTCTAGCCACTTATGAAATTATTCATTCTAAATGTTCTTTGACCATGGTGCTATTGACCTCATAATCCTTGTTAGTGAGAATATCATTTAAGAAGTCAATGATAAGTGGCACAATTGGTTCTTCACAATTCTAAAATTCTCCATTCTAATTGTTATTTGACCATGATAATATTGTCATCATAATTATAATCATTGTTCTTGAGAATATCATTTAAGAAGTCAATGATAAGTGGCACAATTGGTTCCTCAAGTGTGAAAGTAAAGGACAAATTCATTCACATTATGTTTGAAAACTTTATACTAAGAGTCTCGATTCATGAAATTTTGTATCCTCTCCTTTTGTTGTTTTAATTTGTGTCATCTCAAAAAAATGTTTCTCCAATAACCTATGTTATTACTATCTTAGGAGTGACATTGCAATTAGGTTTTCTTGTTTGACCTTAATCACAACTAAGTTTGTAGTTTCAATTGTAAATTTCATGCCTCGATTCCATTTTTATTATAGAAGGCAAAGATCCCTAAAAGCTATAGATGAATCCTCATCATGAAAGCTAGGAGGTAGTTGATTAATCATCTATTCATCCAAGGTTGTTGTTGGTAGCTTCACCAGTGATGCCTAAGCCTCATGTTAATACATTAATACTTTACATGGGAAACGTGTGGGTAATTTTGTTTAACGTCGATGTATACTGACCTTGAATGATACTATATTAAGCCTACATGATGGTGCAAAATTTAGCATGCTTGAAATCACTAGAGAACATTTAAAACTAATCTACCTCCTATTCATATGTATATATAAATCCATATATGTTTGCTCCTCTCAGATTGATTTAGTTCTGGGTGAGGGAATCCACAAGGGCAAACATTCATGGCCAGAAGATTTTCAAAGGCAAAACAATATCCACTAGGTAAAATCTTTCTTCCTAGAATCTAAGCAGAAAGTTTGGATATAACTAATTAGGGAGGATCAATTAAAATTAGAGTTAGTTAAATGGAGGTTGTATTGAAATTAAATCACTTTTTCAAAGCTATATATGAGATCCAATGTAGATTTTGAAATATTGAGTACAATTTTCTTATATATAGTTATCATAATCTTTTATGCTATTGCAATTGTAAAGATGGAATTGAAAGAAAAACAACAATCCTCATAAATTCATAAGCTACTTCAGTCATAGAGACGAATTTTGGAAAAAATAACAGTCCTGATAAACTCGTATGTTACAACAAACACAACCACCATTGTGAAGATGGAATGAAGAGAAAAGAACAATTCTCATAAACTCGCATCCTACAACAATTCTGAATATAGAATCTAGTGAAAAACAACCATCCTCGTAAAATATTGCATTACAACTGCGGAGATGGAATTTAGATAAAGCAAATATCCCCCTCTAACATAAGGGTGTGTTGCTTGTAACGAGAAGATATGGATCAAGATTTCAGCTCTTAAGATTTTGAATAATTTCATATGGAAATGGAGAAAATTGTTAAGCGTATGGTGGACCCCAAACTTTTTCAATGATTAAAATCAATACTCTAATCTCTTTTCATTTGAAACTTTCACATATAACACATATTTTTATGAATAAACTCATGATGGTTAAATTTCCATAGTATTGTGAAATCTGCAATCCCCTCATAGTTAAAAATCTAAATATGAAAATGAAAATGAGCTATCCAAAAAAATATTAAGCACAAATATAGAATTAAAGTAGCAAACAAAACAATGAAATTTCCTCATATAAGATGCATTTTTATGAAAATGCTCATCTTCGTCAAATATTTTGAAATCTGCAACTCAACCATAACTAACCATTTAAAACATGAAAAAAAATAAACAATCCAACAATTTAAGTAGCCAACAAAACCAACTTTCACATGACTTTCAACTCACCATATCATCGAAAAATTAATAATCCTGGCAGCTATATTTCTTTGAAGAATCCAACATAGAAATTTACAGAGGCCAAGTAGGCCAAGTAGAATTGTTCCTCTGATGAGTTCTTCCACAAAGTCCTCTATTCAAAAATTCCATCACACCAAGTAATTGAAAGTTTCTCCCTCTTATCTTATGTTCCCAGTTTCAAAATTAAGCTCCTTAAGAGTGATTGTATATGTTGAACTTGGACAGGAGAGTTGTTGTTTGTCACAGATGGTGCAAATACACAATAGCTAAATCATTCTTCATGTTCTAGGACTTGCATTCTTGGTTTTATTTTTATGGTCTATTATTGGTAAATATTAATTGTTTCATCATAACTACCCAAAATTAAAAAATATGTAATAATTAAATTACATCCTTGTATTTTCTTTTCGTTACCGTGCGATTTTATTCACTCTTCACATTTCTTTGTAAACTATTTTTTTGTATAGTCATGCAATGGCTAACAAAAAGTTGATAAACGAAGCCCACAAAACCCCAAGGAATCTGTATTCAATCTACATCCCAATTACAGTATTCATATACATGAAAGACGTTTTTACTTGTTTGTAAATCTAAATTCCATTTTTTAGATATCATGATTTAAATTTATGCTCGGGAACTATTTGTTTTGGCCCAAATTCCTTTAATTATTTAATATTAGAGGCATTTTGCCCAAATTCCAATATGATTTATCTTTATATGTTCAAATCAATATGTGAAAGTTTATACACGGAATAAATGTTAGCATGAAAATAGGTCTTATGAGCATTGAGAAAGCTCTTCCTTGTTCCTCGGGCTGGTGATATGTTTTTATACGATCGCGAACTTCATCGTTGGTGTGGCTTTCTTGATCTTCGTGATCAACGTCATGGACATAGACGTTCTGATCGCCTCTGTTTTCCATTGCTGCAGGCGAAGCTATTGATCTTGTTCTACCACTTAAATTGTGTTGTCCATGGTTATATGGATCCTCCTGACTCATCATCACTACAATAATAGTGTAATTCAGTGATCTCCTTCTCCTTCCCAATGAAATATTGATAGTTACACTAAATTTCTCCAATACCCCCAAAAAGGCCAATAAAATTATAGGGGAATCCAAGTTGCAATTCCACTGCAATAAGTTTTAATGGCGATCTTTATAAGTTACAAAGCTTTTTTGCCACAAATCTGTGCCATCGAGAGCACAAGGAGAGGTTAGAAATCATAGGTTTCTCATCATGATAGGTGTATTAGACGAATGGATAAAAAACTAAAGAGAAAACGACACGACCCGTTCTTTTCCTCACACCAATGGCGTGGAGGCCGCGATACTCTGTGATTCCTATGAACTCTTTGGTGTCGTCAAATACAAAAAGTCGAAATATAAACACTGCGTATCCATTCATTCACGCAGCATGCCACCCAAATGAAAACCCAGTCAGTCAAATCAACACACACAAAACAACAGAGAGTAAAAATTCTGAATGAATTGGGTAGGTACCTGTAATGGGTTGTAGGGAGAGGGGATATCGGAGCCGTACAGGTCCCAAGCCCCAGTGGTGTTGCTGATGTCCTCCAGATCGAAGTAAATTTTCTTCTCCCCATACTTGGCCACAACCACGCCCCCGACCCTCTTTCTGCAAAATCAATCAAGAATTGTGTTGTATCGTACTACAAAGAAAAAAGAATGGGTTGCGGGCAATGAAGAATTACCTCTTGGAAGTTGAGGGCGTGCACAGGAGACACAGGTGCCATTGCTGCTGTAGAGAACATGAACATGGGTATCAATGAATTAGTAACTTTTTTCTATGATTGAAAGGTTGAATTTTTCTTAATTATCTAACACAGAATATTATGGCTCGCAATGAAGACACTTGGGCAAGAGAAGTTGATTTCAAAGAGGAACAATGCGTAAAAATATTTAGAGTAAAATGTATATCTACATGTATATATAATGAAAAAATGGTAAAAAGTTACAGTAGTTATATTAGGTTACTGAAAGTTATTTTGTAAATAAAAAATATTAAATATTAAGGTTTTTGGTCTTTAATGATGGACAGAGTTATAAAAAATTGGAGACAAATTTTACATTTTTCTATTCCTTAATCTCCAACAACAATACTGAAATATTATTATTTCTAAAATCTAGATATTAGTTTAAAGTCCTATCATATAAAATTTTGTTGGTAGAATAATATAACTAGCAATTGCACCAGATGTTGCAAAGGAAACGCCATAAGGCATAAATTCGAGAAGATAAATAAAAATCACTTATATTATGCCAAATTTATCCAACATAGATTGCCTCTCAATCTTCAAAGATGCTCTTTCAAGTTCCAATAGAAAATATTTGATCAAAAATATGTTGTTTTTCAATATTGAACTGTCTCACTGATCAAAAGCTTACATTATATAGGAATATGAGGAGTTATCAATCAACCTCTATTGAAAGTTTCTAAATCATTACCTCATTTTCATCATTAAATGAATTTACATCCCCAGAGATGAAATACTTAATATTATTTACTAATTATTTCATCTTCGGAGTAATATATTATTTACTAATTATTTCATCTTCAGAGTAATATTATAATACTGGATTTTCTAAAAGAATGAGATTCAACAATTAAAGAATTGAAGTATACTTAATATTATTTACTAATTATTTCATCTTGAGAGTAATATTATAACACTGGATTTTCTAAAAGAATGAGATTCAACAATTAAAGAATTGAAGTTTCTTTCATAATTCGGTAAAAATTAAAGAACACATATAATACTACTAATAAAGTCACTGTATGAGATTTCCACAAAACTGCATAAATAGATTAATAATCCACAATGTCTCATTATTCTTCTTAATTTTATTTTGCTAAAAGAATGAGATTCAACAATTAAAGAATTGAAGTTTCTTTCATAATTCGATAAAAACTAAAGAACATATATAATACTACTAATAAAGTTAAAAACATATATAATACTACTAATAAAGTTATTGCATGAGATTTCCACAAAACGACTTAGATAGATTAATAATCCACAATGTCTCATTATTCTTCTTAATTTTATTTTGTTAAAAGAATGAGATTCAACAATCAAAGAATTGAAGTTTCTTTCATAATTCCGTAAAAACTAAAGAACATATATAATACTACTAATAAAGTTATTGCATGCGATTTCCACAACACTGCATAGATAGATTAATAATCCACAATGTCTCATTATTCTTCTTAATTTTATTTTTAATTTTCTAAACTAACCAATGATAATATTATATGAAATTGGGAAATAATAAGCATCTATATACTTTCATAGAACCACGACATATTTGAAGAATTAAAATATTTGATTTGCTCATGGGAGACATACATCGCAGTAGTTGAGCAAAAGTGGCTTTACATTGGTTGAAAGTATAATAGAACATAATTTACTAGATAACAGGAATAACCTTCAAATATAATAAATAAATAAATAATTTTAAAAGAAAACAAAGTTCTACAAAATTATTATCAAATTTAATAAATAAATAAATAATTTACTATATAATTAGGTCAATGGTAAATTTTATATCAAAGAAGCTTTATAGAATCCAATATTGAGCACTAGTCGGGAAAATCAATATACACAGGCAATAATAAATATGTTGAAATGTGGCAACAAGAATATTCCAATTTAATTTGTCCTTGAATTAAATTGTGAACTAAAATCTAATTTGGTCTTAACGACTACTTGGAAATAAGTGATTAATTCATTTTGAGTTGATTAGTTGGAGAAATTCAAGTTAGAAGCCTTTCTGAAGTCATGCAAGAGTTATCCCTTAAATTAAGGAGATAAGATTGAGTTATATTTGAGATGTGAATAGTTAACTCACTTTATTGAGTTAAGTCTAGTTAAATTAGTTCCAAACTATTTGAAGAACTAATAGAGAGTTAACAGACAGTTGATGCATGCATGCACTCAACTAGTGTACTCTTGTTAACTGAAGATTCCCTCATGAGAAACTCATGCGTTTCTATTATGAGAAAGACTCATTTGAGAGTAAAGTCTAGGATAGTGTACTATCAATTGCATGTGTTTTCTTATAAAGAAAACTCATGCATGCAGAAGGAATCGTTCCTTGAGGATTGCGCAGTTCTGACAGTGTGTGGATCAGAAGTGTTCCACTTGGTGAGGTGAGAATCATCCCAGAGGAACAGTGCAAGGAAATAGGAGCTTGGAGGGTAGAGATGAAGGCTTGAGAGAAGACAAGATTGCCTATGAGAATCTGTGAGGATTGTACTGAGAGCTGACTAGATGTGAGAGCTAAGGGTTTGTATAATCTCTATGTATTTCCACCTTGTATGATAATACAGATAGTGGGGTTTTTAGCTGAGGCTTTCCCCAAAGTGTTTTCATGTGTATTGTGCATTGATTCTTCTTCTTCTGGTTATATTGTTCAGCTCGATCTTTAAGTTCCCGAAAATAGTATAAGTAAGTTATAGTATTCTGCTTTGATTTATATTGCATTATCGGGTTAACCTGCACCATATTTTCTACATGGTGTCGAAGCTGAATTTGTAGAAATTTTCTACATGGTATCAAAGTGAGATTTTTAGAGAATTTCTACATGGTATCGGAGCTGGAGTTGTAGAAATTTTCTAGATAGTAATGAAGTTATGAACAACATACTAAGAAGAGAATTCGAAGTTTGAAGTTCAAGGTTGCAGGTGCAAATCGAATTCATATCATACTTCAAGGTTGGTCAATGGTGTTCTATGGCTTGAGACTCGAGTATGCCTTGGAAGGTAGCTTGAATTACATAGCATGGAAAGATAGAATGGAGGTTGTATTAGAAGACAATGGCTTGAAGGATTTCATTGATCGAGAAATCCTAAAGCCAGCTTCAACTAATGCACAAGAGTTGGCTGAGTGGAAGAAGTGTGTGGCGAAGGCGAGACAGATCATCCTTGAGGGAGTTTGAGACCATATTGTCTCGAGTCTCCATGGGAAGGATACTCCATTTTCAATGTGGAAGACATTGAAGGACCTTTACCAGAACAGTAGCGACCAGAGGAAATTGGCGCTCAAGTATAAGCTTCGAAGAATCAAGATGGAGAAGGGCGATACTATTTCCACATATCTGAATAAGCTCACCACCTGTAGAGATGAGCTTGGCAATGTGGGAATAACTATTGCCGATGATGATATGCTGAACCTTGCTCTCCTTGGCCTTCCAAAGAGTTGGAATAGCTACCAGGACTCTGTGAATGGAAGGGAGAAACTGTCGGATTGGGAATGATTGTGGTCAGATCTGATGCATGAGGAGATCAGGAGGAGCACACGAGATGGTTCTTCATCCAAGGATGATGATGAAGAAAATATGGCCTTAGCAAGTAAGGCAAGGAAAGGGAATGGGAAGGCGTCCCATTCCAAATCGAATTCTTCTCATGGAGGGAAGAAGGGTGACATGTCTAAAGTAAGATGCTTTAATTGTCACGAGATGGGACATTATGTGACTAATTGCCAATCAAATAAATCCAAGAAGGGATCCTAGGAAGGATCGGAAGGTGAGGCATTAGCTTCTCAGCTCGAAATGGACTTCACCCCCATCGCATGCATTGTGTCATCGATGATGGGTTGTGTTTGGTATCTTGATAGTGGAGCCTCATTCCACATGACCGGTGATAAAAGTTTATTCAGTACCTTGGAGGAGAAATACCTCAAGATGCGCATAGAGATGGGTGATGATAGAAGGTATAGTGTTTCAGGAGTGGGCACGATTGCTTTTCAAAGGGAGCATGGAGCTCCTATTACCTTAACAAATGTGAAGTATGTGCGTGGACTAAAGAAGAACTTGGTATCGTTCGCGATGTTGGAGGACAAAGGCTACGATGTTGTCTTCAGTAAATGAAAGGTGTTCCTAAGACACATAGCCACGGGTCAGACCAAGAGGATAGGGATTCGGGTGAAGAATCTTTATAAACTAGAGGTAGATGATTGTGCAGCATTGAGTACAAAAGGAGAATCGGTGCAAAGCCAAGACATTGGCGATTTGTGGCATAGACAGTTGGGCTATTTGCATGATGGGGCTTTGAAGATAATGCAGTAGATATCTACAGGACTTCCCAAAGGTAAACTTGAGCAAGTTGACACATGCAAAGGTTGTACGTTAAGAAAGTACATCAAGTCTTCCTTTCATGATCGAGACAATCGAACAAAGGCTATCTTAGAGTGAGTTCATACATGATGTGTGTGGACCATTCTTGATGACATCCATAGCAAAGCAAAGGTATTATTTGATTTTCATTGATGACTATTCTCGTAAATGTTGGATTTATTTCATGCAGAAGAAGGACCAAACTTTCACAAAGTTTTGTGAGTTCAAAGCTTTGGTCAAGAAAGAGTCACGGAAGAAGATCAAGGCCTTGAGAAGCAACAACCATGGAGAATATGTCTCTCAATAGTTTAAGGACTTCTGTACAGCAGAAGGAGTTAAATGAGAGTTGACAACACCTCATAACCCATAGCAGAATGGGGTGGCCGAGAGGAAGAACATAACTATTGTAGGGGCAGCAGGGGCAATGCTGCATGACCAAGGCCTACCACTTCACTTGTGGGCTAAGGCATGCAACGCAGTGGTCTATTTGTAGAATAGAAGGCTGCATCGCATACTTGGGATGATGAAACCAGAGGAAGCCTTCTCCGGTAAGAGACCAGATGTGGGTCATTTCAAGATCTTTGGCTCATCGGTATATTTCCATGTGACAAAGGATGCACGGAAGAAGATTGAGTTGATAATAGAGTTGGGGATATTTGTGGGGTATACTGATACACCTCACAACTATCGGGTGTACTTGCCTACGAGTCGAAGGACAGTGGTTCACAGAGATCTCAAGTTTGATGAGCAGAAGGCCATGCGAGTTTCCCTTGAGAGGGAGCTCCAACTACAGGTTGTGGAGGAACTGTTGGTTCCTAAGGAGGAGGAGCCTCAGACTTATGCGGAGCAGCCACATGCAGAGGTTCCAGGAGTGGAGACATCCACTCAAGCACAGTCTTCCAAAGATGGATGGCAGCGCACAAGAGAAGCTAACAGATTGTTGAAGGATGCAAGAGAGAATGTGGGAGAACCATTTTCTTAGTGCAGACAGAAGAGGTCACCTGAGAGGTACACTGGATACATGGCCCTTGCTGGGGAATGTGTTGAGACCGAGCCATCTTCCTTTGAAGAAGCAGTGCAGTAGCCAATTTGGGTTGATGCTATGGTGGAGGAGTATGACTCCATGGTTTGTAATAGTGTTTGGGGCATGGTTCCAAGACCGGAGAACAAGTTAGTTGTGAGTTCCCGTTGGCTTTACAAGGTAAAACAAGCTTCTGATGATGGGAGGATCATGTTGCTGCATTATATTTCGATAGAGGAGAAAGATGCTGACATTTTGACAAAGGTATTGTCAAAGTGTAAATTCGAGTTCCATAGAGACAGGATCGGGGTGGCTGATAATCCCTTTGCTGTTGAGAGGGAGTGTTGAAATGTGGCAACGTGAATATTCTAATTTAATTTGTCCTTGAATTAAATTGTGAATTTAGTCTTAACAACTACTTGGAAATAATTGATTAAGTCATTTTGAATTAATTAATTGGAGAAATTGAAGTTAGAAGTCTTTCTGAAGTCATGCAAGAGTTATCCCTTAAATTAAGGAGATAAGCCTTAAATTAAGGAGATAAGATTGAGTTATATTTGAGTTGTAATTAGTTAACTTAGCTTACTAAGTTAAGTCCAGTTAAATTAGTTCCAAACTGTTTGAGGAACAAATAGAGAGTTAACAGTGAGTTGATGCATACACGCACTCAACTAGTGTACTCTAGTTAACTGAAGATTCCCTCATCGAAAACTCATGCATGTCTATTATGAGAAATACCCAGTTGAGATTAAAGTAAAGGACAATGTACTATCAGTTGCATGTGTTTTCTTATAAAGAAAACTTGTGGATGCAGAAGGAATCATTCCTTGAGGATTGTGCACTTCTGACAGTGTGTGAGATCAGAAGTGTACCACTTGGTGAGGTGAGAATCATCCCAGAGGAACAACGCAAGGAAATAGGAGCTTGGAGGGCAGAGAGGAAGGCTTGAGAGAAGCCAAGATTGCTTGTGAGCATCTGTGAGGATTGTATTGAGAGCTGGCTAGCTGTGAGAGCTAAAGATTTGTATAATCTCTATGTATTTCCACCTTGTATGATAATATAGATAGTGGGGTTTTTAGCTGAGGCTTTCCCCAAAGTATTTTCATGTGTATTGTGCATTGATTCTTATTCTTCTGGTTATATTATTGAACTCGATCTTTAAGCTTCTGCAAATTGATAGTAGAAGTAGGTTATAGTATTCTGCTTTGATTTATATTGCATTATCGGGTTAACCTGCACCAAGTTTTCTACAAAATATACTATGCGATCAACAAAAGCTACTTGACATGAAATTGAAATGACTCTAAAACTGAGTCATTGATTCTATTCAACTATTTTCCAAGCCACAAGGGTGGAGACAAATGTTATAAATGCCAAAAATTATGAATGTACAATTATTTGAGAAAACTGAATTAATTAATTGGCTCGGTGGATGTGAGTGACACCCACACTAAATTCAATACTGATTTAGTGGACACGAGGATCATCCTGCCATGAGTTAGTCGATCGACTTTTCTTGGAAGCTTCACCATTAAAGTCATTTTAGCATACTTTGGATGGCCCAAATTCTTGGGAAACAAAACCGAGTTAGTCGGTTATTCTTAGTCCATATTATCTCACAGACAAACAAAAAATTATGGCTTCGTGAAGTGGAATCTTGAAGATTCTTTGTTATGGACCTACTTCGTATATCAGGGGATATTATGAATGAATGGTAGCAAGTAAGTTACCAACCCACTCCGAGGGCTTAACATCTTGGCTTCAACATGGAGTTGTTGTTGTCAACTCTGAATCCTGCATGCAAGAGTCAAAGCCTGAAGTTTTTGCCATCAATGGCAAGTATTTTATTAAATTGATGCAAAGAACAAATTTAACTGACATTCAGTGAATTCACTGAAACTTGGGCTTTATTTTTACAGACAAACAAGTAGATTGTATAGAAGTAGTAGCTGAGACATTAAAACCTTCAAAAAAAGGCAGCAGTTCATATGTTTTTTAATATTCATTGCATCAAATTCTATGTCACAAATCTTAATCAAAAGCTATCTAGTGTGACTAAAGCTATCCATCTAGCAAGGAAACCTTAAATCGAGAAATAAAAATTCACGTCAAGCCCAACGATGTTGATATGTTTTCAAGAAATATGTTACATTCAAGTGACACCAACAAAAAAATGGAGTTCAACAAAAAAACATTTTCTTTACAGAACACAATCAAAAGATGCTGATCTTTTTTCAAGAAGCACATTACATTCAAGCGGCACCACCAAGAAAATGGAGTTCAACAAAAAAAAAATACACGCATTGTATTCCAGCAACTCCTGCAAATAAATGAATTTCAACACAAAAAGAAACACATCACATTCAACTGGCTCAGCATGTATGTGGAGATTCGTAAAAGTTTCCCAAAATAATAGATTCAAACTTGTCTGGTCATCAAAAGCATTCATATAACCCAAATCTTTATTTTTTTGCACGACGCTGGGGTAACAACTCAATTGCAAGCTTCTCACAGATAATACATTATAGAGTCCACACACAACTTATTCTTTTACATCATTCGGATCTACAACACCTTTCTTAGCATTTTCCTGACTAAATTGAAAAGGCACAGAAAAAAATTGAAACACTAAGAGTCATCTTGTAAGCCCAGTTTAAAACAGAAGTTGTTACATGGAGAAATGAGCGTAATAAAAAACTAAAAAGGAGAACCAGAAATCATTGTAGAGCGCATTAAACAGAAGCTTACCAAACTATCAATTAAAACATTAAAATATTGAAGACTTCATTTAAAATAAAACTACCAGTTAAAATAACTCATTTTAACATTCTACCCTCACCAGCCAACCGATTTCCCGCATCTTGATTATTTCTCCAGCTTTTCAATGAAACGACATTTTATAGAATCTTTCACGATTTGCAAATGATTCCCACTTGTTAAATTATAGTATTTTTTGTTTATTAACTAGACCTTGCAAGTAGGAGCATAACTAGCATTTGCACCAGATGTTGCAAAGGAAACGCCGTAAGGCATAAAGTGTGGAAGAATAACGACATGTGAATAGAAATTGTTGAAAACAAGGGTGGATGACAACGAGATATAGTTGCAATTATTAGCTGTGTATTCTGAATATAGTTTTTTTGTAAATAATAGTAGTGTCATGCAGAGATTATCCATTATCTATGGAGTAGTTGTTGTTTATGTGAACATGTTTTGATTTTTTTTTGAGACAAAATATTGTATAAGATATGATATTTTTCTTCAGGGATGTAATTTTTCCATATGCGACCTAGTCATGGCATTGCTTTTTGATATATGGGGGAATTGAGGATTAATCATAATTTGATCTTCAGTGATGATTTTTTAAGATTCTATAGAGAAATACTATTAGATTTTAATGGAAGAGGTTAAAAAAGCAATATGACATTGTGAACAACATCATGGTTGTCATTCCATATTTGAAAATGCATCAAAACTTGTTGGAGTCAAGAATTAAAAGTTTTATGCAATTTTGTTTATGTGCATCCTGTATTTTTTATCATATGTTATGTTTTTCTTTATTGAATAATTGAAATATAATTGGACCAATAATTGAAATATAATTTGAATTCAATTATAAAATTTCAAACCCAATAATTAAAATATAATTAGACTTCAATTACACTCAAGAAAACACTATGTTAGGACTCAACCTACACAAATTAGCTACCTCCATTGTGTAAATTTGAATTTTACTCAAATGAGGTAGGATCAAAACTCAAATATGTAACAAAGCATCAGAAATCATAATCAACGAAATGACATGGAAAACCCAAAAAAATATAATCTAATCTATAATCACTCAGGTATGGTGGTAGGTAGCTTAATCGCTACACAACTTAATCTTCTTGAAAACTTAGTATAAAGACCTAGTAATGTGTTGTGTGAACTTTTGTGCAAATTGGCCATCAAAAATTTCATGAACATTGAAAACAAACATAGGTAAATAAAAAAATAGGTTGCAAAAGCCCTATTTAAGTGTGTGTATTGTTACCAATGTTTCTACACCACACACTTTTAGAAACATATTTATGAAATTAAATTGAATTGGCAAACCAAAAGTATATTGTAGAACATCTTACATTGTTGCTTCCTACAATTGTTCAACCATGAGGTCTCAAATTGAGATATGAATATATCATTCAACTATTATGGATGGTTCTGACCAGTGATTATGTATCAATAATCCATTAAGAATGCAAGCATAGAGCATTAATACAAACAATTAGCGCAACCACATGCCAAACAGAAATATATTTCATAGTTTATGTAAAATTATTTGTATGAAAATAAAAAAGAAATAAATCCAAGTCACACAGGCTTAAATTTAGAAATTTATATAAAAATTTAACATAAGAGATTATAATTAATAATTTATAACAAAATTTAATATATAGATATTATAATTGTATTATATTTTTTTACATTATTCAAGAACTTACTAATAATTATAATAATATAAAATTTTCTCAAAATTACAATCATTGAATCTTATATTCTTTACATAAAATTTATAAAATTACTAACAAATACAATTCTGACAATATACTTTCCTAATAATTTTTTTTTTTTTTTTCCATTTTTCAAGTATTCTACATATCATCTATTAATCATAATAATATCTATGTGTCTGAAAATCAAAATCACAATCTTTCAATTTCATATTTGTTCCCAAGAATTTATAATTTATAATATTATTAGTAAATAAGATTGTGGCCATGTACTATTCTTGTATGGAAGTTGGCGTATTGAAAGCAGGTAATAAGAATAAGAAAGCTACAGATTAAACTTAAATTAAACTGTGTAAACATGGTTACGATCATAAAATTAATGTTTTGAAGTCAATTTTAAAATGGTCACATTATTATCTAAGTTGAAATTGCAACAAAATGGTCAAATTATTATCGAAGTTGAAATTATATGTTCTACTTTATTTTCCATTCTCGAATGAATTCTCCAACTATTGATATTTTTCCTCAAAACTAAAGAATATATTGAGTAGTGACACCAAAATGCAGTACATATAGATAAGTAAGAGATAAATATGTATTAATATTTATTTAGGAAGAAAAGCGCTATAAAAATAATATAAAACCCTAACCATTATATATATATATATAGAGGTAAGCAAGAAAAAATATGCATTCTTATTTATAGGAAGAAAAATCATTTCTTTATTACTGTTAATACATTACACCTAACAAACTCTAAAACCTAATATAAAAACATAGATATATTTATATGGAAAGGAACATAAATCATTTCCCTATTGCGGTTAACAATATCCAAATAATGTTATTTAAAATTCTAAAATAATCTCCAAATAGTGTTATTTAAAATTCTATAGGCCTATGATAGAACAAGGTCACTCTCACCACTTTTTTTATTTTAACATAGTACACAATGGTAGTTATAGTATCATGCTATTGTATATAGATGCCATGTTTTTTCAAGCACATAACATGTAGGATTAAAAAACAATTAGCTAATCATTTGCAATGAATATGAGAATAACAAAAGATAGGAAAAATATTGAATTAACATTGTCTACAATGGTGAGTACATAAAGAAGGTATTGGAAAGATTTAAAACATAGGATGCAATGCTAGTTAGTACATGTTTCGAAAGCTATTTCAGATTGAATAAGGAGATGTGTGCAAGACATAAGAGGAGATACACTCCATGTCCAAATTTCTACACATTTACATGTTGATCTATAAGGTGTGCACAAGGTAAGATATTTCACATGAGTTGAACAGTCCATGTAAAGAGAATTAGTAGACAATAAAGTGGAGTCTCATGTATTTGAGAGATATGAATACTTGACTTTATCTTCTTGAGTTTCAAATATTTTTTTGTATATGAGTATTTAGACATGGTATGCAATATATAGTATCGTAAGATAAGGATGTGGTTTTACTAGAAATTACAAAAGGAAATAAATAAATTTCTGCATGAGTTAGGAAATAAGAAATAAAATGGTAGGTTGTATAGTGACAATGAGAGTTCAATTTATCTTGTAAGTAAATGAGCCTTCCATTATAAAAAAAAAAAATGAAAAAGATACATACTACCTAAAATATTGTAGACATGTTAACAAAGGGAGTAACTTCGGGGCAATTGTTGCCATTCCCTCCAACCATGATGGCCAAGATGGAAAAATTTCTAGGTCCAAATTTGAAGCATAGTATATTAGGTGCACTGTCTATGGAATTGCTTTTATTAGTGTTCAATAGGATAAGATATTTTTGGTTGTGAAACTTGATTATCCTACCTTTTTCTCAAACTTAAAGAGTAAAGGATAACTATCCCAAGTCAATTAAAAAGAAATCTTATGTTAAATCTATTTGTGTAAACAATTAGTGTTGTTAAATTAAATGTATTTTTTATTAAATAAGTGGTATTTATAAAACTTCATGTAATTAAACCTTTAAAAATCATATTTCATTATGAAAGAGTCATTAGAAAAACAAAAAACATAATTATTAATATGGATTGGAAGAAACTCACGAGAAATCATGTTATTGCAAAAGTGATTAATGACTTCATAATCTTTACAAATCGAAATGATAAAAAAAGCACATACGAAGACCGGGTAGCATAACAAAAATGTGAGCTTCACTAATATGTAAGCTCTAGTCATTCCATTCAAATTGCACTGATTATACGAGAAAAGTGTGACTCGGCCTAACTCGTTCAAAAACATAAATAAACATGATTCAAATTAAAACAATTAAAAATATTTTCTTAAGAAGTATAAGATATTTAGACCATTAATTCCACCATAA
Source organism: Pinus tabuliformis (assembly GCA_031772625.1). NCBI lineage: Eukaryota > Viridiplantae > Streptophyta > Pinopsida > Pinales > Pinaceae > Pinus > Pinus tabuliformis. The sequence goes on from CM062819.1 coordinate 917,841,977, forward strand.
GAGTTCAAATTCCATTGTTAGTTTCGAAATTTACCTTGAAAAAATATAAAGTTTATGATCCAAAAGCTGTATGATTGGAATTCTATATGATCGGAATCGTATACTACTATCATAATGGAACATATTGATTGTCACAATTACATGGAGATAGACCAGGCATACTTGCAAATTATATTATATGAAGTCTCAGCTACCCTGAATAATTACATTTCAATAATAACATTAATATTTTAAGGATGAATCTTTGTGAAACCTAGTGTTTTTTTCCCTTCCAGCTTTACCAGGATGCTCTATCTCAAAGGATTCCTCTCATCAAAGCAAATTTTGAGTCAAAGCAAAAGGCAATTTAGCAAAAGTCAAAAACGTTTGAATCCCAAGATAACTCCACCTTACCACTCAGTGATAGCACTTACCATCTTATTGCTCAGTGCCATTCCTTACCACTGCTTGGGAGTTTCATTCGTTCGATTGGCTCTCCATTTGAGACTAAGAATGAGATACATATGGTAGGAAGACGAGGCTAGGGAGGGGACTTTAACATTTCCAAATAAAATTCATACGCCAATCAAAAGAAAAAGTGGAAACAGTTCCAACAGTATTAACTTTGCTAAGGATAATCAAAAGGCAATAGAGACATAATTTACCTTGCAAAAATATAAAGTTTATGATCCAAACGCTGTATGATTGGATTTCTATATGATCGGAATGCATTGCATTGACATAAGAAAACTTCTGCATGGACTGTTGCAGACCCTAAAGGAGGGAAATTCAAGCATATGAAATCCACACCATGGGAATGGAGGATATACTTCATGAATTTCTTCATAGAGGAACTGGTTGTGTGACCTGACAACATTACAACAACAACATTGCCATATTACTTTTCATCTTCAAACTTGCTTGTACATGTGGTCAGTCCAAACTATAGGAAGTAATTGGTTTGGAGTATTCAAATTTGTTGCCTTAAGTACATAATCTCTTCCCAAATGTTATTTTCAAATGGGATTTTTTTAAAGAACTCTAGTATCATTAAAAAATTATTTGATGATACGACTTCTTCAGTTCATTTCATGAAAATTTCTTTTCTGTAGCTATTCCCTTACCCTTTTCATGTCTGGGCAATGCTTATGGTCACATGCTTAAAACCGTAGACCATTAATTCCACCATAAGAGTTCAAATTCCATTGTTAGTTTCGGAATTTACCTTGGAAAAATATAATGCTTATGATCCAAACGCTGTATGATTGGAATTCTATACGATCGGAATCGTATACTACTATCATAATGGAACATATTGATCGTCACAATTAGATGGATCACATCCTTGAATGAAAAGCCTTTGAAGATGAAGGCACTCCAATGCCCACTGCTCCATGCAAGGGCAGTAACAAAAAGAGAGTAGTGTCCTCCCATATATTGCAGTTTCAATATACGAAGGTCATCAAGATGTTTACTGCCAGGAAAAATGCACTGCTGATCTACTGGAATCCACTGAATGAGCTCCAAGTAATCAACAAACCACATATTAACCTTGTGAGTCCATCAGTGTCGGATGTTTTGGGCACTGTATTCAACAAGAGGAGAGGAAACAGTTCCAACAGTATTAACTTTGCTAAGGATAATCAAAAGGCAATAGAGACATAATTTACCTTGCAAAAATATAAAGTTTACGATCCAAACGCTGTATGATTGGATTTCTATATGATCGGAATGCATTGCATTGACATAAGAAAACCTCTGCATGGACTGTTGCAGACCCTAAAGGAGGGAAATTCAAGCATATGAAATCCACACCATGGGAATGGCGGATATACTTCATGAATTTCTTCATAGAGGAACTGGTTGTGTGACCTGACAACATTACAACAACAACATTGCCATATTACTTTTCATCTTCAAACTTGCTTGTACATGTGGTCAGTCCAAACTATAGGAAGTAATTGGTTTGGAGTATTCAAATTTGTTGCCTTAAGTACAGAATCTCTTCCTAAATGTTATTTTCAAATGGGATTTTTTTAAAGAACTCTAGTATCATTAAAAAATTATTTGATGATACGACTTCTTCAGTTCATTTCATGAAAATTTCTTTTCTATAGCTATTCCCTTACCCTTTTCATGTCTGGGCAATGCTTATGGTCACATGCTTAAAACCGTAGACCATTAATTCCACCATAAGAGTTCAAATTCCATTGTTAGTTTCGGAATTTACCTTGGAAAAATATAATGTTTATGATCCAAACACTGTATGATTGGAATTCTATATGATCGGAATCGTATACTACTATCATAATGGAACATATTGATCGTCACAATTAGATGGATCACATCCTTGAATGAAAAGCCTTTGAAGATGAAGGCACTCCAATGCCCACTGCTCCATGCAAGGGCAGTAACAAAAAGAGAGTAGTGTCCTCCCATATATTGCAGTTTCAATATACGAAGGTCATCAAGATGTTTACTGCCAAGAAAAATGCACTGCTGATCTACTGGAATCCACTGAATGAGCTCCAAGTAATCAACAGACCACATATTAACCTTGTGAGTCCATCAGTGTCGGATGTTTTGGGCACTGTATTCAATAAGAGGAGAGGATATGTGAGCTGTGCCATCTACAAATGGTAAGGAAAATTTCATCTTCGGGGAACCATCTAGCATGAGATCTAGGGCAGATATTTTTGCCCATTTTGCAAGTGAAGAGCATCCATTTCCACTTTCATCTAATATCCTAATCACTGGCGTCTGGTTGTTTACACATATCATACACGATGAGGTGAGAGTCGAGACCAGGTATAACTTCTCCCTCTAGGGCCAGTGAAGTCATTCCCATGAGGTTTTAGGAGAACCTATTCTCGTCATGGACCAAATTGGTATTCTAATCTATGCTAACCCTATATCATGAGGCTCTTTCCTTCAGACTCAAGTATTGGGAGTCTCTACTTATAGCTCCCATGCTCCTCCCAAGTCACCTGTCCAAGGCCTCTCAACCCTGGGTTCTCTCCAAACAACATCTTCAAATAATGCATTAGTACCTACTTAGGTACCAACATGTGGCAACAAATACTTATTCCTCCTTGCTCTCTACCTCCTCATCTCACATCTAATACTTACACTTTATTTTCTTTCTTTCCTTGATGTATTACTTTTATTTCATGTATTTCTTTTATTACACTAGGATGTTCCTAAAACTTAGTATCATTGTTTTACTTCCTAATCCCATTGAACTATCTTTCTGATCATATGCTAGACAATAAAATTATCTTATCTCATCTTAAAGAGAGTTCTAGATTGATGGTAAACACTACTAAGGAAATATTGATCCTTACTATACACAATTGATCACCCATTGACCTATCTTTTTGGTCAATTTTTGGACATTTGTAAAATTCTCTTATCTTAAAGAGAGCTCTAGATGATAAAAGTTACTGAAGAAATGTTGACCCTTAGGATACACAATTGACCTCAATAAGAAATAATAATTTATTTAAAAAATCCTAACATGACGAACTTGAAGGTAATTTCTGTCACAAAAATCATCCCATTTTAAGTACTATTGCAGGCATGACTGAATAGCAAAACCCTAATATGGATATCAATCACTGCAATAGTAACATACCTCAGTTTTCCTACATAAGCATTGGTTCCTTGGGACAGATCATCAGCGTCAAGAGAGATTGTGTATTCAGTACTAGTTGGATTCCTGAACCTCCTTGGAGCCAATAGAAATTTCCCATTTTCCATGAACGCTGCAAATCAAGTTGTGGATGAGCTTGATAATGAGATCAGTAAAAAATATAAAGAGGTAGAGGAAAAGATAAAATAACATGAAACATATAACAAATAAGATTGCAAAAGCTACAGAAAAACATGGCATGCAAATTGAATGGAAAATGAACAATACAACTCTACTCAATTAGCATAATTAGAGGACTATAAAACTAGATGATATTGCTCAGAGAATTTCTTAAACATGGCCAAAAATGAGACATGTGGGAGCAATTTAAGATTTAGTCTGCAAATTAGAAGGGTTACAGTGTTCAAAAAGGTGTCTACTGATTCTGATTTTGAAAATTACACATTTTGCTTTCAGTGGTCAAACATCTTTCATTTATGTCATCAATCCTCTTCCTTCGATGGAGGTTGATTTCAATAGAATGTTCACATGAATTGAATCTACCTTGCCTTTCCAAGACTCCACTAAGTTTCTGAGTAAATTATAAATTACAATAGGTCACATACATAAAACTGAAGCAACAATTTCTTATTAAAATAAGTAAATTGTATCGAACATGAAAAACTAATTCCAAAAATTAAATTAACACAATTTTCAATGCATGAGACATTCTTGTATCATATCAAGTCAATTATTGCATCTTACCAATAATCATTAGAAGTATAGTTGTCTTAAATTAAAGGGGCTTTTTAATCTAATTGCCCTCTTGGCTTCAAATATTTACTTCAAAGAAAATGGCAACCCCTTTGGTTTGAATCTGGACATTTGAATTTGTGGTGGCTGCAGAGTCTTCATTTATGGCCACATTTCAGTAAATGTTTCCACCTTGAGAGTAATCTAAAATTTCACTGGAACTTGAAGTGTAATATGTCAATGGTTGTTGGATGTTCAAGGTACAGTCTGTAGATGTTTGAATTAACTAAAATATTACACAATTACCGCAGTAGATGGTTCAGAATTCCATGCCTTTTCTTGGTATTGGAATCACGAATATATTTACTTCAAAGAAAATGGCAACCCCTTTGGTTTGAATCTGGACATTTGAATTTGTGGTGGTTGCAGAGTCTTCATTTATGGCCACATTTCAGTAAATGTTGCCACCTTTAGAGTAATCTAAAATTTCACTGGAACTTGAAGTGTAATATGTCAATGGTTGCTGGATGTTCAAGGTACAGTCTGTAGATGTTTGAATTAACTAAAATATTACACAATTACCGCAGTAGATGGTTCAGAATTCCATACCTTTTCTTGGTATTGGAATCACTAATGCTTATTTAGCAACTTAAACATTTTTTTATTACAAGAGTCATCTGTCATGATTGCATTTATAAAAATTAGTTAAAAATGGAACTCTTATTATCATATTATGTTTATTATTGTGCTTATGAAGTATTATGTCCATTGACTTGAAAGAGTTAAACAAAGAATTTAATCCCCTCACTTCGATAAGGACTGAAGTGCTTTGTATGGTCGAAATAGGAATTTGTACTTAAATAAAGTATTTGCAAAAATGACTAACCAAATGTAAAAAAAAACTAAAATCACCAATAAAAGCCAAACAAATCATGAGCATCCATTCAATTAATTTTTCAACAATCTGTGCCCCCGCACCGCACCTCACCCCTTGATCAAATGAAATATAGCAAAAAAAGATCACAAATGCATAATCCAATCAATTTGGTACAAAATGTATCTCTTCAAATGTAGCTTCCATGGATTCCTAACTTATTCAAACGCTGTACAAAATATAACAAAATATAACTGGAGCTCAGACAACCAAAAGCTTTTTGGTCAGAACAATTTACTTCAAGGTGAATCTCAGCTAACTGTACACAGTCCGTACAGCCCACGTTTCGTGTTCACAAGGAAGTATAAAGAAAAGAAGTCAATAATGGACAATATAAGGTCAACAACTCTTGTTAATAAACACCAACTACAATGTGAGTATTGACAGAATAATAGAAAACCAATACTGTACTTAGTGAAAAATAAACATATAGAACAGGTTATTTTCAGGCTCTCACTCAATGTGTTAAAAGGCACAAATGCAAATTACATACTGCTCCAAAGATCAAGTCAAACGAAATATCCAATGAAATTGCACAGATCTTCAAACTTAAAATAGGTTTTCATCAAAAAGAGAATAAACAATAAAGTAGGTTTTCATCAAAAAGAGAATAAACAATAAAGTTTGTAGCCTTTCAGCTTCAAACTTATCAAGCATCATGGTTGATGACAGATTCGAAATTCAAATTAGTGATGGATGCATACTTGGTGTAAGCCCGAGATACAAGTAATATGTGGATGTTTCTTGGCCGCTTTTAATGAAACACTGCATCGGAGGGTCACGTGCACCAGGCTGCAGCAAGAAATATTGACAGGCAAAAACCCTCATTGTCAGTATGATTTCATTTATGACACAAACTTTAAGCAATAGAAAACAAACCTGATATCCTGTCATCTAATTTCATTAGAAATTTGAATGCATCCAAGATGGACTCCTTTCCATATGACATAGTTAATAGCCCAAAGGTGAATTTCCAAGGTAAATTTCCAAGGTGAATGGAAACAGAAAAACAATAAGACTGGTCTCATAATATTTCAGACACAAAATTCAGATGAAATCAGTGTGCAGAGAGCAGTTAGGGCTAGAGAAGTACCTTTGGTAAAAGCTGGCAATGGTGTTGTGACCTTGGAAAATGGCGTGATTCCAAGAAAACGTTTAGTTGTATATGAAGGACGCCGAGAAGCGTTTAAGACTGGAGAACTTTGGCATCAACGTTCAAAATTTGCTGCAAATGAATCCTCGGTGCTCAGCTTCGTCTGCTGAGAACGCAAGCAGCGCGGAATAGTTAATAGACCAAAGGTGAACCAAAACCAAAGGAAGAATAAATACATTTCACCTTTTGAAAGGTCTCGGGATCAGTAACTAGGCTTATGTTACCAGAACTACTTATCTTCACATTTAATTCAGAAGCTACTTGACAAAGGGAGAAGCCTGCAGCCTTAAAATCATATCTTTTACATGTATGGATTGAACAATCTCTTGCAGTGATCTCAATGAACTCACTTCCCCTGCATGTACAACAATGAATTTAATCATTCGTTGATAATACAGGCAACTTATTAATAAGAATCCACGTGACCATATATATCTTGTTCTTATAGGCTTTGGAGAAAGCTGTCTGAGGATGAAAATGAGCGATAGGTTCACCTGAAATGTCGGAACATAAATCCTCCCGAAGTTTTCTCCAAAACTTATATGAACAATATGAACTGCAGATATGTACACTCCCTAATCATATATATCTTTTCAACAGATGGAAATGTTCCTGATTCCAATTTACATGTAAGAATAAAAATGGGCAGACAAAGGTCAGCTCAGAGCTGGATCTTTCAGACACACCTTACCATAGTTGTCACTTAGATAAACACATCCTCGGGATTGTCAAATGCAAAATTGTCATTTTTTAATTCATTTAGCATCGCTTGTATATCAATGACTGTTTCCCCTTTTCCTTCCTCAGCCTGCAAGAGACGACAAAACATCAGGTTTAGGCTGCAGTGGGAATAAGTGATAGAATGTGATCCATTATTAATAATTCTGTGGGATGTCACCGAAATCTATAAGCAAGAATACAGTGGTCTGAATCATTTGTCATGGCATATAGCAGTTTATCCATTACTAAAATGGACCAGAGCCTCAAGATGATTGGTAAGTGTGTGGGCTCTCTTAGCAACCGCACACCTGAGAAACTCATAAAAATGCTACATCTAGAGATCTAAGTATGATGCTATCAACAATTCCAGCAAAGCATATGCAGAGCTTACTACAAGTTGAAGTTAGGCTAAGATTAACTTCACCTCATCTACATTCCCAAATTTGCAGCAGGTTCAGTGACCCCTATCGTTAATACGTTCCCTTTCTACGGTGAGAAGACAAAAATGATATACATATTACAGACCTATCAATTCCTAGAAATCTTCTTGATTTCAGATTAAATTGAGTGTTGGGATGGCACTATAATTCATAATACAATACAAACATATCCAGATTATTGAAGCAATCTGTCAGATACTTCGAAGAGAACAGCTCAGCAGAAAAATTGCATATTCAAAAGCTACGAAGCCAACAGTCGGGACTCTGGAATGCTTCTGAAAAAAGTGCAATGCTGTTACTCAGAATCCAGTAGTCATGGCAATGAAAAAGTAACAAACAAATTTAAAAGACAGAAGGCATGCTCTGTTTGAGACAGACCACTTCCAAATAACTTGCCTTGCATCACCAGGGCCAACCTACTCCGCTCAGGGAAGGTCCTGATCAACCCTTTCATTAGGTGGGTTTGGATAATCTTACCTTCATTACTAAGGGAGAAGGATAGGTTATAACCTTTATCTGGGACATTTACAGCAAAAATATTCAAGTACTTCTATATCAAGCAGTCACGGATCAGGACTGGAATCTACCTCATGTATACATTTGATCAAGATCATCCAGTTGGTTAATCCGATTTTCACCTTTACTCTCTTTTCATTATGAAGAGGGTTCCCGGTAAAGAAATCCAACAGGGAATCTTGAATGGAAAGCTCAACTTCCCCTGTCTTGAGTTAAAAGCCAGCCACAATTCCTGCCCCAAGAGTATTCCAAGGATGCCTTGTGGATTTGATTTTGATTTTGAGATGGCAAAGTTCAGGGCTGAAATGTAATTCCATGCTTATTAGGCACCCAGATTGTCACCATGGCTTGAGAGGTCTGTGCCGGTTCCTTAAGAAAAACCAGGGAAATATTCTATTCAACTTGCAACACCAGTTTGCAAATACTAAATAATATACAGATTGCACACACAAACACAGCTACACTATCCTGCAAATGAAATATCAAGGTACACAGTCATCATTCTTCCCTCGACCTCTCGCTGACACAACTATATTTCAATGCCCTTAAACATGAGCAATACGCCACAGACTAACACCCAAATGGAAAATACGAGTTGATATTTCTTTGTAGACCATGTCTGTTGTGAGTTCCACAAATTTAGGAGTTACAAACAAAATAGGGTTCATTACATATATGTCACGATTCAGAAAAAATCTTACAACACTTACAAATCTTGAAGGCCCAACGTTCATAACTTCTTTAAAGTCATCCCGAGTAATGTTCCCCTTCATCTGGATATTAGAGCAACCAAACAAACGGTCAACTGAAAGGCATAGGCAACCAATGTATGCATATATATATATGGGCAACCAATCTAATGAACCAATTACAGAAAGTTCTGAAAAGGTAAACTCATTCTGTAATCTCTAAATTGAATGAAAATAAGATAATAGGCATCTTTCTCTGAAAAAAAAAAGATAATAGGCATCTAATCCAATGATTCAGTTGCAGGGCCATAGATGCAATCACCAGATTGAATGAAAATAAGATAATGGATATCCAATCCGATGATGAAATTGCATACCCATAGATGTACTGACCAGCTTGAATCAAAATAAGAAAATCAGCATCTAGTCCAATGATTCAGTCACAGATTCACAGATGCAATCACCAGATTGAATTGCAGTGATCTCAATGAACTCACTTCCCCTGCATGTACAACAATGAATTTAATCATTCGTTGATAATACAGGCAACTTATTAATAAGAATCCACGTGACCATATATATCTTGTTCTTATAGGCTTTGGAGAAAGCTGTCTGAGGATGAAAATGAGCGATAGGTTCACCTGAAATGTCGGAACATAAATCCTCCCGAAGTTTTCTCCAAAACTTATATGAACAATATGAACTGCAGATATGTACACTCCCTAATCATATATATCTTTTCAACAGATGGAAATGTTCCTGATTCCAATTTACATGTAAGAATAAAAATGGGCAGACAAAGGTCAGCTCAGAGCTGGATCTTTCAGACACACCTTACCATAGTTGTCACTTAGATAAACACATCCTCGGGATTGTCAAATGCAAAATTGTCATTTTTTAATTCATTTAGCATCGCTTGTATATCAATGACTGTTTCCCCTTTTCCTTCCTCAGCCTGCAAGAGACGACAAAACATCAGGTTTAGGCTGCAGTGGGAATAAGTGATAGAATGTGATCCATTATTAATAATTCTGTGGGATGTCACCGAAATCTATAAGCAAGAATACAGTGGTCTGAATCATTTGTCATGGCATATAGCAGTTTATCCATTACTAAAATGGACCAGAGCCTCAAGATGATTGGTAAGTGTGTGGGCTCTCTTAGCAACCGCACACCTGAGAAACTCATAAAAATGCTACATCTAGAGATCTAAGTATGATGCTATCAACAATTCCAGCAAAGCATATGCAGAGCTTACTACAAGTTGAAGTTAGGCTAAGATTAACTTCACCTCATCTACATTCCCAAATTTGCAGCAGGTTCAGTGACCCCTATCGTTAATACGTTCCCTTTCTACGGTGAGAAGACAAAAATGATATACATATTACAGACCTATCAATTCCTAGAAATCTTCTTGATTTCAGATTAAATTGAGTGTTGGGATGGCACTATAATTCATAATACAATACAAACATATCCAGATTATTGAAGCAATCTGTCAGATACTTCGAAGAGAACAGCTCAGCAGAAAAATTGCATATTCAAAAGCTACAAAGCCAACAGTCGGGACTCTGGAATGCTTCTGAAAAAAGTGCAATGCTGTTACTCAGAATCCAGTAGTCATGGCAATGAAAAAGTAACAAACAAATTTAAAAGACAGAAGGCATGCTCTGTTTGAGACAGACCACTTCCAAATAACTTGCCTTGCATCACCAGGGCCAACCTACTCCGCTCAGGGAAGGTCCTGATCAACCCTTTCATTAGGTGGGTTTGGATAATCTTACCTTCATTACTAAGGGAGAAGGATAGGTTATAACCTTTATCTGGGACATTTACAGCAAAAATATTCAAGTACTTCTATATCAAGCAGTCACGGATCAGGACTGGAATCTACCTCATGTATACATTTGATCAAGATCATCCAGTTGGTTAATCCGATTTTCACCTTTACTCTCTTTTCATTATGAAGAGGGTTCCCGGTAAAGAAATCCAACAGGGAATCTTGAATGGAAAGCTCAACTTCCCCGGTCTTGAGTTAAAAGACAGACACAATTCCTGCCCCAAGAGTATTCCAAGGATGCCTTGTGGATTTGATTTTGATTTTGAGATGGCAAAGTTCAGGGCTGAAATGTAATTCCATGCTTATTAGGCACCCAGATTGTCACCATGGCTTGAGAGGTCTGTGCCGGTTCCTTAAGAAAAACCAGGGAAATAGTCTATTCAACTTACAACACCAGTTTGCAAATACTAAACAATATACAGATTGCACACACAAACACAGCTACACTATCCTGCAAATGAAATATCAAGGTACACAGTCATCATTCTTCCCTCGGACTCTCGCTGACACAACTATATTTCAATGCCCTTAAACATGAGCAATACGCCACAGACTAACACCCAAATGGAAAATACGAGTTGATATTTCTTTGTAGACCATGTCTGTTGTGAGTTCCACAAATTTAGGAGTTACAAACAAAATAGGGTTCATTACATATATGTCACGATTCAGAAAAAATCTTACAACACTTACAAATCTTGAAGGCCCAACGTTCATAACTTCTTTAAAGCCATCCCGAGTAATGTTCCCCTTCATCTGGATATTAGAGCAACCAAACAAACGGTCAACTGAAAGGCATAGGCAACCAATCTATGCATATATATATATATGGGCAACCAATCTAATGAACCAATTACAGAAAGTTCTGAAAAGGTAAACTCATTCTGTAATCTCTAAATTGAATGAAAATAAGATAATAGGCATCTTTCTCTGAAAAAAAAAAGATAATAGGCATCTAATCCAATGATTCAGTTGCAAGGCCATAGATGCAATCACCAGATTGAATGAAAATAAGATAATGGATATCCAATCCGATGATGAAATTGCATACCCATAGATGTACTGACCAGCTTGAATCAAAATAAGAAAATCAGCATCTAGTCCAATGATTCAGTCACAGATTCACAGATGCAATCACCAGATTGAATCGAGATAAGGTCGTGGCCATCTTATCCAATGATTCAATCGCAGACGGTACACCCACAGATTCAATCACTAGCTGGATTCAACATAAGACAATAAACATCTACTATAATGTTTCTATTATTGGGCCGCAGATCGCCAGTTTGAATCAAGATAAGATGATGGCCATCCACTCCAAAGAATCAAAGCCAGACCCATGAATACAATCACCACTCGACTGGAAAATAAATGTGCATTTAGTCCAAGGATTCAATTACAGACACCCGAATGCAGTGACCAGTAGAATCAAAGTACGACAATGGGCATCTAGTCCAATGATTGATTACAGACCCATAAATGCAATAAGCAACTTGAATTAAAATAAGATAACAAGCAACAGTCCCGAGATTCAATTACAAACTACCAAAACTCACTCTGTGAACCTCTTCACGCTCTTAGAAACCTACCTCTACGGTATTATATTCCTTCTCGCGTTCACTCAAAGTGGCTCTGGCAACCATGGTTTCAAACTCTTTTCCAATTTTGGAAAGATCGGGAGCTGAAGAATTTCCATGGCTGCTGCAGCTTCCTCCACCGCTGCTGCTGCTACTGCTGCCCCCACAGCAGCCACCTCCACTGCTCGCTGCAAGGACCACCATTTTCAAACCCCGATGCCTCCCTGATATTCTTCCCTTTGCAAAGTTTGTGTAGTTTGGTAGCCATGGATGTGGCCCTTTACTCGTGTTGGAGGATAAAAATGCAATAGGAAGAGTGCAAACAGAAGCCATGACCATTCCTACACTGAGGAAAGATGTATGGGACGGACCGTGAAAACTAGTTTACTAAAAATTCGGAGCAGTGAGATCGCTCACAAGAAGAAAGACACGAAACCAAGAAGAAAGACACGTTTCATCACTGCGAAGACACGTTTCTGAGAGTTTACTGCGAAGAGTCTCATGGCCTGTCATTTCATGGCCGATTGCCAGATCCTCCCTCTCGGGTGGAAAAAATAATATTTTTGTATGAAAAATAGATTAAATCAACGGCAGAAAACACCCCAATCGTCTAACACATAAAATCAATGGCTCAGAATCGCACACTTCACATTTTAGGGATGTCTTTCTCAGAGGGAACGCCTTACGGCGTAAATATTTGAGTACCAGTCTATGAGTGCCTGCATCGCCCGAACATGCATCCGAAGCGATTCGATGCATTCTACGGTCTCTTAGAAGAAAATAGGCAGCTCTAATCTACGGCTTCCGAGCACAAGCTCCCTCAGGTTTTCACATGATAAGCTACAGTGCGTACAAATTTCTTGCTGGCAAAGGTCGTTTTGTAGGGCATGGAATTCTTGGGAGACGCCGATCTCGCAGAATTCATTCTGGATTTAAGTACCGATAGTCCTTTGCAGCAGGAATTGTTGAGCCTGAAAAGGCATTTCTAGAGTATGGCCCGACTTCACGCGGTTTGACCCCTCGCCATCATTGCAAGTCACAGATCAACAACAAATTTCATTGTTCGACTTGAGCTAAGCCGCTGGTTGTGCCAACTATCTTCTTGAATTCCCAACACCAAGTGAACTGTTGCTTCCAATTGAGAGGATATGTGAAGGGGAGAAATATTGTAGTGCAAAATTTAGTTTCACATTCTAACTGATTAATACGTGATGGTTGTGCCAACTATCTTCTTGAATTCCCAACACCAAGTGAACTGTTGCTTCCAATTGAGAGGATATGTGAAGGGGACAAATATTGTAGTGCAAAATTTAGTTACACATTCTAACTGATTAATACGTGATTTTAATCTTATGGCCCATAATATCTCAATCGTCTAACATCAAAATAAATGGTTCAAAATGAGACAGGTGGCAGGGGAGGGGAGTTGTTTTCAGAGGGAATGCCTTACAGCGTAAAAATAATTATTATTCATTACTAATTTTATAATATAGTTATATTTAAAGAAAAGTAGAGAAGAAACAATGTTAATTATGTTGATACACATGTCTATTTTGGAATTGGGTTTCTAAATATTTAATTTAATATTGATAATTATTTGATAGATGGTAGGGATTTAACCTCGATATAATATTTTAGAAGATTATTAGTAATATACACAAAATAAAGATTGAGATTTATTTTCAAAGTTTATTTTTTTCCTTCTTAATTAAATTCATTAATTAAAAAAATGTCATGAACAAATTGTCTTATAAAATGAGCTATGATTTTTGGGGTTTGTCGTATTGATAAACCATTGTATTAATAGGTGACATTGGAACAACTCCTATTTATATATTAAGTGATAATGAATCTCCATAATTAAGTGACAATGAATCTCCATAGTTAAGAATCATGTTACATGTCTTTTTTAAATGTATATATCTTTGACTTATAGATTGTTTTTTTATCATTAATAATAAAAATAATAATAATTTTCAATCTATATATATATATATATATATATATATATATATATATAAAAGAAATTTGAGATGTATGCTTGAGTAAATATTTTGAATTGATTCCTATTAACATTTACTGGTGTAAACTTTTTAGTGTAAAGTAAATATTTATTTTACTTTTACTGCATGACATGATAAACTGCGGGTTATGTGGAAATCCTATTGGAAAATTTAAATGTTTAAAGTTATTTTAATTTTATTTAAAATATGGTTATGACAAACCATGGAATTCACTAGGAGAAGATACTAAATGAAAAAGGTTTCACTTACTAGACAGTTAGAGGATAGTTGCTCCCTTTCGCTAGAGATAAATCATCTCAGTTGGGAAGCCAAGATGGTACGAGAGGAACTTGAGGAAACTAAGAAGAGAGATTGAATGATACAGGTGGATCTCTAGATACCAGTGACATGGTAAAAGGCTCAAAATTCAAAGTGCCAAAAAGTTGATGAAATTGACACCAGATCAAAGTGCTTGTCACCCTGATTTCAACGGTGCGAAGGACACTCCAATCCGAGTTTGTATGAGAAAGATAGAAGCAGTCAAAGTTTAAGGTTGACTTGCCAATGTTGTAGGCTTAAGGAGGGCGCAATTTGGCAGAAACGTGACACCGGAATCCGAACAATTTTTTGGGAAACTTTCTAGGACGATTAACTCATCCAATAACCCCTAAGGTTCGAGAAATTTTGTAAGGTGGGTTATAAATTAAAAAAAGGGCAACAGGCCATGACCCCCATTGCCCCCGGTGGAGCCCAGAACTATTTAATATAAAAAAAGGGGCGAGTGGGCATGACCCCGCCACCCCGGGAACCACCACAACATTTTTAATATTAAAAAAAGGGGTGGGCAGCCATGACCCCGCCACCCCCGGAACCATCGCAACAACATATATTAACTATAGTGTTGGGGGGCAGGCTGTTAACCCCGTCACCCCTCCACTCCATCTGTACAACCTAAACCACGACAATTGCGATGGAGTCGTGGGGATGGGCCACAGGACTCACAGAACTTCCACCCAGTACAATAAAACAAACAAGTTTGTGTTAAAATGGGGAGGGGCGGGATTTGATCCCCAACCCCTCCTCAACCACTATGTCGATTTTGTCACTGTGCCAACGGACTCCGTTGGGAGGCCCACCGACCAAACATTATCTAAACTTTTTTGAATAGTATGACCAGGGAGGTGGGCATGAATTCTGATAATTATATTATTTTATTGCAGGAAGGAAGAACCCTGAGCGGCCTATGGCAAGGGGCGGAACCTTGCATCAACACATTTTTCAGAGGGGTCAATTTGCTCCAGTGTCAAAATTGGACAAGTTTTATATCGATTTTGCACCTCTCGGTGACAAGAACTCAATGGTGATGTTAGTTTCTACAACAAAGATCTCCATTTGTCGACCATTTTCTAGATTGGATGTATAGGACTCTTTATCTAAATGTTGTTTGTACTTCTTTCTCTTTTATGCCACTTAATGGATAAAGGCCTCCCCATTGATAAAGAAGGGATCGAAGACGTAGTCAAAATTGGATGAACTTTTTTATCAAGTATCTTGTCTTCTTTTCATGCCTTTATGTGTTTCATCTCTTCTTTAATGTGCACATTAAGTTTATATGGTTAAGCTATAATTTGTTCATGTAATTCTTTAATACATCTGTAAGAAAATATCTTGGATCAAGTGTATGCTAACAAGAAACAAACTCCGAAGAGGCGAAGGGAAACTAAATTCTTTCGATCTCGAAGCTGGGCATGCACATCGAAGAAGGAACATGACCGATGACGAGGATCGCTATGAGGAGGAGTGAAATTACTGCAAAAACCTTCTATACAATGGCAGAAAGGGTCAAAAAGTTGTTCTCAAAGCTTGAGAAGAGAATAAAAGTAGAGGAGAATGGGCCAAAAGAACAAGGTTCAATGCATGGAAATGGTGGAGAGGAACCCCCTCCTTCTCCTTCCACGAGTGAAAGTTCCTCTTCTTCTTCTCACCATCATCATAGGAATTCAAGAAATGCATCTAAGAAACCTTTCTTTAAATTAGATGTCAAATTTGATCTTCCCATGTATAACGGTGAAATTAATGCAGAAAATCTTAACAATTGGATTAGGCAGATTGAAGTTTATTGCAGAATTCAACAGATCGAAGATGATGAGGCAAATATCTAGTTGGAATCCCTTCGACTGAGTGGCACCGCTCTCATTTGGTGGGAGAGCAAACTGCAGGGCAACAAGAATCTAGGTAACCTTCTCTCCTCATGGTCAAATTTTGTGTCTACATTGAAAAAACAATTTTACCCCTTAGGCTATAGGCAAAAGGCATTAATGGAATGACAATACCTAAGGCAAAGAAAAGGTAAAAATGTGCAAAACTTTAGTGAATAATTTAGAAGAAAAGCATTGAATTTGAGCATTTCCTTAGATTCACCAGAAATCGTAACTAAGTATATCGGTTCTTTACATAGTTACACAAGTCATTCATTATTATTGTTTGAGCTTGTTACTATCGATGAGGCCAGTGTGAAAGCCATGATTCTTGAAAGCAGTGGGATGCACATGCAAAATTATCACCAAAAAAGAGCCGCAACAACCAAGAGAAGAGGGGCAAAACCCTCTTGTACACATTTTGAGAAAGAGGGACATGACGAAGAGAATTGTTGGAAACTTCACCCTGAGTTGAGACCTAAGAGAAATGACAGAAAGGAGAAGTAGAAGACAACTACCACCATGCAACAAGATCAAACATCTGAGTCAGAAGAAGACGAGAAGGTCACGATTGCGGGTTTTGTACAAGGTAGACCCATTGAATTGGGATCAGATTCTGGTGATGAAAGGAGGATTGCATCTCTTGGAATAGAAGCAGACGAACCCATTGATATGGGTTTTAATTCAGGTGATGAAGCAAAAATTTCAGTAGATATTGTACCAAATATTTAAAGGACACCCAATGTGGTAGGGTTCCAGGAACTTGAGGAGACCAACCAAAAACTTGAAGCAGAAAATGCTAAGCTAAGGAGGCTCCTATGGGAAGTAGAGGAGGAGAAACAAAGGTTGCTATGCCAATTGCAACCTAAGAATGAGGTCTTGGGAATGTTGCAGCCTAATCCCCTTGAGGTAAAAAATAGTTCTTCGATTCCATGTACTTTTCTTGATGATGATTTCGCTACTTTCGAAAAGTATACTACAGGTATCGAATCCATGTTGCTGAAGAAGATGGGATATCAGGGGAAGGGCCTTCACATTAATGGCTAAGGCATCATGAACCCCATCAAAGTAGAGGAAATGCCTCATCATGCAGGACTTGGTTATGTCAGGAAGGACATTGGGGAAGGCTCCAAAGCAGCTAGTGACTAGTCAGTGATGGATGACAAGACCTACCCCTCCTATTCCACCGATAATAACGGATCCATGAACCCTTCTCAGAGGAACACCAAGGGGAAGTGCTTCAAGAAGACCTGGAAGGTTTGGAGAAAAGAAAATCATTGTAGTCGCTACAACAAGGAGGGACATCAGGAAAGCACATGCCAAATGCTTGAAAGCCAGAAAGTGGCAATAGAGAAGCCAGCCAGTGGCGATGCTCAAACACATTCATAGTGGTCTGATTTGTTAAGGAAATGACAGTTTTTTAATAGTAGTTTGTATGGCCTCAGTTTGTAAATCATGCGTTGCAAGTAAATGTAAAAGTGATGATGTGTTGCCATCACTTCAAAATGCAATGATGATGTTTTTGGGCCTTCTTATGAGTAGTTGAGGTATTGGTTGTTATTGTGTAATCCTTGACCAAAGAGTGTGTGCTATAAACTCTTGGCAAGTGAGGGATTGTTGAGTCATGAGTGGTTGTATATGAGTGCAAAAGATGTATTAGTTTTGTGTGCAGATGATTGAAAGTGTGGTTTGGCAAGGACACAGGTTGTATGATGAATGGTGTTAATGCTTTTGATGGGCAGAGCGACGATCAGAGGTCGGGTGTTTCAGAGACTAGAGATTGGAGGAGGAGAAGCGCAGCAGAAGGTTTGATATGGAAGGGTGGAACCGACGATAAATGTGAATGCGGGTGTATAGATTTTTAGATCTGCTTATGTGTTTCGGAGCGGAATTACAATGTAATTCTATGTATTATGGTTAAAGTGGGGTTTGAGTCTTTTAATGTAAAAGTGGTGTTAAACGATTCCGATAGTCACATATCAGAGTCAGAGGGGTGATAAGGAGTCATATGAGAGCGGAGGACTACGATGAGCGATTGTGATAAAGGCAAGTCTTGGGAACTATGCAAAGGCTTATGAAAGGAGGAAAAAGATATGATTTATGTGGTTTATGTGATGTCTATTATAAAGGGTTTATAATAGTATTAAAGCGCTGATAGTGATTTGTGGGTTAAGCCTATGTATGACCCAAAGTTTAATAATGGTTTAGGGGGTTGGCTTATATATGCGGGCCTAAGGATTAACGAGGGTTAATGCAAAGGATGGATCAAGGGACAAACTGTGGTTAGTTTGTTTGATAAATCATTTCACCAAGTATTAATAAAAGGGGCCTTAACCCATTGTTCATTTATAATGAATATTTGACTGGAAGGTCATGTAAATTCCTAGGAAGAATAGGTTTATGCATAGGTCTATATGCATACTGTGGGTAAAGCAGGGGTAACCCTGCATCATTTGGTATTAGAGCATAACAAAGAAATTATGTGTGAAAATTTCTTTGGAAGAATTTAGAACAGAGACATGTGGAAAGATGTGTATGCAGGTAAGGGAGATCAAATTCTAATCTGACAGTTAAGCAACCATAGTAAAGCTAGGAGATTGCAGGAACATAAAGAATCCACAACAATGTTTTGGAGAATGGAGATTCATTCGAATATGAATAGTGGATGGAGACTACTTGTGAAATCATGCAGGTATTGTTTTATTTATTTTTGATTTGGGTTTTGCTGGATAAATAAATAGATTGAAGATTGATAGTTACAACTAATGAAGTATCTCAACAAAAGAAGATCAAGCCTTAAGAAGGAGTAATGAAGGAAACTGTTAAGGATTTCTGAGTGGGAAAAAAACTTAGCGAAGGAGAAATCGTTGCCGATAGTTAAGCTTTTCCATGATAAAACTAGAAGATTGAAGAAAGAATCAGATTCTAAATCTGATTGACAATAGTTGAATATTGAGAATTTGTGTAGTGGAAGCATAAATATCTATTGAAATAGATTTGCAGGAGTGGTTAGATCATGAAGGTAGGTGGAGGTATGAAAATTTGTCTAATGATTAGCAGATATTGAATGAATGATATTTAGAGTAGGATTACAGTAGTTAAACTGTAAGAGGGATGTTTGTAAGTTCTTGAAGTAATAGAGTTTGAAGATACAGCTGAAGGCTAATCGAAAGAACAATCCATTCAAAAGTACAGGTGAATGGGAGGACAAGATCAGATAGAGATCTTAAAAGTGAGGTGATATGTTCCTATTTTAATTTGAATTGAAAATTGGGGAGTTGTGGTTTTTATATTGATGCATAGGTAGCAACAGAGGAAGGTGAGAATATTGCAGCAACCTAGAGCGAGGAGTGCTCAATTGGTTCCAAAGGAAAGAACCAGAGGAATGCCAACAGACTGAGCTCAAAGGAGAGAAGCTTAATGAGGAATATGTAGCAAGAAGGAGACTTGTTACTGCAGGGTATTGTGGCAGCTCACAAAGGTAATTCCACAGAGGATGTGGGTAGAATTGCTAGAGAGATAAAGGAGGCTGGTAAGAGTTTCTAAGTGAAAGCAGAAATGTGGTAGAACCTTGAGGAATTCCAACAGAGATTGGATAAAAGAGGACAGGTGTGTTCATGGAAAGTACAGACAAGTTGAAGCCTAGAAGGAGAAAATAGAAGTGCTCAAAGGAGGTTCCAGACATAGAGAACCAATTGCTTGCCAAAATACTGAGTACAGAGGAGAGCTTGGTGAGGTAAGTTGCAGCACTGAGGACTTGCTGTTGTAGAGGCTTTAGTGCAGCTCATAGTGAGTAAGTGAGGAACTCATATAGATGGAGAGGATGATGACTAGTGACGATCATAATAGAGGTTCTGAAAGAAACCACAGCCAAGGACAGAAGAAAGGAGATTCCAAGGCAAATGGCATATAAAGACAATTAAGTAAAGAAGAATATGATAGGGAGAAGGCTAAGATAGTATTTCAGGTTGAAGTATTAATGGAAATGTTGCAGAAAAATGATACAGAACAGAAAAATGGTTATGTCATGAGAAAGAAAGTGAAGTGGCAGAGGCTACAAGAGAAGAGGAATCAATAGGTGAATATGTAGTTAATAAAGGAGCTAAGGGAACTTGAACAAATGATAGATGTCAAATTGAAGACAAAGAAGCTCGAAAGAGTTGAGCTACAGCAAAAGGAAGATGTTGAAATTTTGATATGTGAACCAGAACGTGGACCATTACTTTTTGAATGTGATGAAGAGCTAGAGGAGTTGGATCATATGAATGATTCAAAGCAGCCAAAAGACTTGATGACTGAAGCATCAAGTGAGACCAAAAGGTCTTGTATTTTTAAAATTAATGATTTGTGTATGATTGCAGGTTTGGAAGAGGATAGGAAATCTTTTAAAGCTGCCAAAAACATGAAAGAATACCTTCCAAAAGATGAAAGTTTTGAAGAAGAATATGACAAGGAGACTGGAAAAGGATCAGTTCACTACAGTGGACAAGTGCTGAAAGACATCATTGAAATAGATGATGAGAAGGAGAGACTAGCTAACAGTCTTAAGAGTTCTTTGAGTTTGAATAAACATACTGATATGTTGATAGAAGAAGAGAGATCCGAGCAGCATATTGAAGTGTTGCCAAAGGAAGAAGAGGTACAAAGAACTTATATTTTTTATTATGATGATTGTCTTATAATTGAAGATTTTGTTGCAGAAACTGGAACATATTTGGCACAGGTGGACAACCAAATGAAAAAAGAAGAGGAAGGACATCTATTGAAGGATGTTAATAAATATTTAGCAGAGGAAGAAGGACCATGCGATGATGGGTCAATAGCAAATGAAGAAATGGGAGATTGTGTAAAATTTCCAAAGTTTACTCCAACTAAAATCATTGAGTTATATAAGGAGTTAGAATTTCAAAGGAGAAAGTTAGAAGAGTAGAGGATAAATGTTCAGGATAAATTGTTGAAGAAGGATGACAAAGAAGTTTTCATAAATAGTATTCAAGAAGAAGTTGATAGGTGCAGAAAACAAAATCAGGAAATTGTTCTGAAAGCCGATACAGCAGCAGCTGAAAAGGTGCAAAATAATAGTAAAGAAGAGGGTAAGGATGAAAAGGAGGCGATCAGAATAAGTGAAGAACAAGGAAAAGGTAGACTTCATCAATCAAGAGATGAAAGCAATCAACAAAATGAGGATATACTGGACAGAGAAATTGAGTTGATAAGAAGGTTAATGATGAAAGTGTCTCAAAAGAAGACAACAACAAGAAAGGAAAGGAGTAACAACAAGAGGAAGACAGTAGCAGACTATGAAAGCAGGGAAAGTGGAGCATTACATCATAAGGTATGGAGACCTAGGGAACAACAGCAGACAACAGCAGTAATAGAACAATGGACAAGCAAAGACAAGTTACAAAATAAATTCTAGGATCTAGGTTGAAGCAATTATCCAGACTTATGACCAGGAGGTCATAAATTTTCTTACTTGGGGAGTCTGATGCAGGAGCATTCAGCTCAACATCATTATTGTCTTCTAGTAGACATAGGGGGTCTTGTGTTTCAAGGAAATTGGTTTCCTAAGTATTGAATTAATGTAATTATTTAATGTTTTGAGTGATTTTAATGAGAATAAGAATTAATTGAATATTGTGAGGCATAATTCTAAATGTTCTCGAATGTAGGAAAACATGAGAGACTTAGAATAGTTGAGTGATGAGAGGATTGAGAATTGATTGTAAATATCATATTAGGAGTTAGTTCATGATTTTGTGGATTTGAGAGAATCCTTAGGGATGAGGAAGAGATTTTAGGATTTTGTTGAGGAATCTATGGATCTAAACCAGGAATTGGTTTTAGAATCCCTTTGTATAAATGTAATCCTAAAAGGAAAAGATAGAGGTTAGAAATACAGAGGGTAGACAGAGAGAGAGAGAGTTGAATAATTAGATAGATAGAGGTGTTTGTAAGCCTATGGGCAGATAATGAATAGAGGCCATTAAATTAGAAGATCAGGTCAAGGAGAGACAGAGAGTCTCATTATGTAATTTTTTGTTGATATATATATGCACAGAGATTCAAATTCCAATTTGTATACGTGTGTTATCGAATATTGAATGATGAATGGATGAATTAGCATATTCTGTGTAACAGAGAGTTGCAGGCGAAGTTCGACGATTACACAGAGAAATGCATCAAGAGAAGGATAATAATGGATCATGGAATCCATTAGAGGGATCAAATTCAAAGCTCAGGAGGAAGTGCGCAGTGGAATAGTCGAGGGACCAAAATCTTGCAGAAACTCGAAACGATAGTGGAACGCTGAAGGAATAGCATAAAAGCATAAGTAAACAGAGTAGCAGAGGAGTAAAGTGTCAATGCACAACAACTGTTAGATCTCATAGATCAACGGCCAAGATTAAATTGCAAGAGTGGAAAAATCGGGATCGCATCGTAATCTTTCCAAGGGAGGAAGCGAAGTGCGATTGCGACATGCGATGCATAGCCAAACTAGAAACCTTATCGAATGTAACCTAGAACTCCATCCCAAAATACATGTTGGATCAGAGTTTTAAATTGGAAGAGTCAAGTGCAAGGATCAAGCGATAGCCAATATCTCATAGCGATAAGCATTGATCGGAGATCGGGCAAATCGGCGATCGGAGGTGAGGCATTTCGGAGATCAAAGGACGAGGAGGAGCAACGCAGAGGAAGGTTTGATATGGAAGGGCGGAACCGACGATAAATATGAATGCGGGTGTATAGATTTTGACATTCACTTATGTGTTTTGGAGCGGAATTACAATGTAATTCTATCTATTACAGTTAAAGTGGGGTCCTAGTCTTTTAATGTAAAAGTGGTGTTAAACGATTTCGATAGTCACATATGGGAGTCGAAGGGGTGATAAGGAGTCATATGAGCGCGGAGGACCGCAATGAGCGATTGCGATAAAGGCAAGTCTTGTGAACTGTGCAAAGGCTTATGAAAGGATGAAAAAGGTATGATTTGTGTGGTTTATGTGATGTCTATTATAAAGGGTTTATAATAGTATTAAAGCGTCGATAGTGATTTGTGGGTTAAGCCTATGTATGACCCAAAGTTTAATAATGGTTTAATGGGTTGGCTTATATATGCGGGCCTAAGGATTAACAAGGGTTAGTGCAAAGGATGGATCAAGGGACAAACTATGGTTAGTTTGTTTGATAAATCATTTCACCAAGTATTAATAAAAGGGGCCTTAACCCATTGTCCATTTATAATGAATATTTGACCGGAAGGTCATGTAAATTCCTGGGCAGAAATGGTTTATGCATAGGTCTATATGCATACTATGGGTAAAGTAGGGGTAACCCTGCGTCATCAACACACATATGTCCTTTAGTGTATTTGCTATCACAACTGTAAAAAATCCTTTTTTCTCTTTTTTTTTTCCAATTGTTGTGGTATCAACCTTGTAGGTTGTGGAAGGCTAGGGTAAACAACACTTCCATATTTATAGTTGTGAGTGGTAGGCTTCCTTGTGGCCATAGTTTTGCTTTCAATTTTTCTTGCTAACCTGAATGACTTCTCCAATGAATCAAGTTCCCAGAGGCAAACCTCATGTTGGCTGTTATCCTTTAAATTCCCTATGATGACATCAATCTTATGCTCCTCTGGAATATCATTTAGTCTTATATTCAATTTTTGGAAGTCCTCAATGTGCTGCACCATTGAACCCTTTTGTTTGTGATTTATCAATTGGCTAAAGAAGGTGTTGTTCTTCGTATCCTCATAATGTGCTATCATTTACTTCGTAAAAATTTACCAAATGACAATTTTTTTATGAGAGAAAGGCCATCACTACCATATAAACTGATTGGGTTCTAAATATAAAGTTGCAATCCGTACCTTTTGTGTGTTTTGCAAATTATGGAGATAAAAAATATTGTTCCATATGTATGAAGTTGTTGTATCTATGTAATTGTGAATGTTCAAGATCTTAAATTTCTTCCTATGGTATCTCTCTGAGTCCTCTTTCCAACTCCACAAATCTGATAGAGATTCAATTCTTCAAAAAATAGTTATGCCCAATCTCCCACAATGACCTGATTATAGACTTGTTCAGTAAAGAGAACTTGTACAGAGTGCCACGTGTCACTGTTTCAAAATTCGTCCCTTAAAATGATACCAAAGAAACTACAATCCATCCTATTTCTTTCACTGTTTACGAAATTTAAATTCGATGCTCCAAGAAAAATTTATGATAGTTTTCCCAATGTTGCCTTTTTGAGATGGAATTCTGGATCGTGGAAAAACCTTAACTTCCTCAGATCATATCTCCGAACATGTGGTGAACCAATATATGAAATTCATACACATGTTTCACCAATATTTCCACTCTACATGGTTTTAATTTTAGTGTCTGAGGCTTTGTAGAAAAAAGGTTATAGCAAAAAATCCATGATGACATGTTTGAAGCAGCGAAACCCTAGAATCGAAAGCTCTTATACTAAATGTTATGCAACAAACTCACAAAATAGAAGAAGAGATATATCAATGACTTCAAAATTTGCCTCTTCGAAAGGGAAACCTAGTTTACATTATATAAAATGTATAATTATTGGATGATTCAAATGAGAAAACCTCCTTTCTATATATAGGAGTTTAAGAAGTCACAATATAATCAGAGTCGACATAACAATAATAATGTTGGGCACAACAATAACAATAGTGGGCTTCTATGGGGCACAATAATAACAATATGGCGACTACATGGACACAACAATACCAATAAGGGGGCTACACTAACAATAACAATGAGGGAATACACTAGGATTATAGGGACCTAACAACTTTGAACTAAATCCCAAATTAAATAAAAAATATTTGAATGTATGAATAGGTGGAATTTGACAATAAAGGAATTATTTAATATTATATATACATGCATGATTGTACTTTAGTAAAACTGTGATGGAAGTCAAAAAAGAATTCCTAATTGTTATCATAGAAGATTGTTATAGCGAGTGAAAGGTCTATTGAATTCAAACTTTATGATTAATTTGGCGCATTGAATTCAACAAAAATAAAAATAAAATAAAATGTAAATAGTTAAGAAAATTATTGAGATATAGTAATCGAGAAGGTATTTCATCAATTTAAGATAAGTAGGACTTATCCTTCAGGTGAAAGAGTAAATCAGAAGTATATAGGATGACATGGTCTTCCTTATAGGAAGAATTATAATGATTACTACGAACATTAGAAATTCCTAATATATAATTACCTCATGGATGGAAGAAAATTCAAAGACTGCTTATGTTTATGTATATGTGTTTATGAAATAAATTGGAAATATCTTAAAATTGCAACAAGTATACACAGTAAAACGTATAGGAGTATGCTAAAAGAAGTTTTATAGGAGGTCTCAAATCCTTAACGAGTGATTAAAAAACTACAAAGCATAATTCCAATTGGAATAATATTTTCAATCTGTTATTATAACAAAGGAATAATGGCTTTCAACTTTTGGCATGAAGCACAAAGAAATTTGTAAGAGAAATCTATGTTAATTTTGTCGAAAATATGTACTGTAACTATTAAGTTCATATGATAAATAGAAAAGTCAAAGATGAGTCAATATAAAATTTGCATAAAATTCAAGTGAAGAGAAATGTATATAACTATCTATAGACATGTATAATATTAACGTAGTCGAAATTCAAAAGTACTGCGGTAAATCTAGACCATAAGATAATTAAATACATAATTCACAATGAAATTATTTTTAGTACACCTATGGCTACATATTATTTGTATTGTGATCATAAACAATAAAATAATTTATAAAAGGGTTGGATATCGAACATGTAGAGAATTTTGGTCTTAGATAGAAACACATAGCACTGATACAAAGTAGGATAAATACTAATTGTATGTACATTCAATACATAACTAAAAATTAAAGATTGTCTAGGGCAAGAAGTTCAATTATAAGTATCCTGAGATGACACTGAGTGAACCCTAGTAAGCTCCAACTTCAAGAGAGAAGACAAAATAAAGAAAAATTAGATAGGTCTAATATTCTTGTTGATTTCCACATACACTGTGCTCAACATAGCCCCCAAGATAGGTAACATAGCCCCAAGATAGGTAGGTGCAAAAATGTCAACCTATAAGATGCGATACTAGAGTGAGAGTGTTATAAAGAATGAAACTCTCATCATGTGACTTTTCAACTTCATCCCTCAAGAACCCTCACGAAAGTTTCTTGGGAAAAATGTGTTACAACTGATGTTAGTGCTATGGAAAACAAATTAACGGAGATTGAATAAGGGAACACAAGAACGGAAGATATTTTTAATGAACTCTTCCTACCTATTAGAATATAGGGCAGGGCGCATGAGTATTCAATCCATTAGTCTGTCTGCAAAAGGAATTGGAGGGTTCAATTTTTTTTTAAACCCATGCCAAGAACCAAGGCTACGAATTATCGTAGCCTCATTTCCAAAACTATTCACATGCATTGTGTCAGGAAAAAACAGTACCTGATCACAGTAGAATGTCTCTCTCTCTTCGGGCAACTTGCCAATAATGAGAAGAATTAAAAAATAACTTCACTGTGGAAATAAGGCTAATGAAATACGGTCATAAAAAACCCCAAAATTTTCAAAGGGTTTGGAAACCCTAATCATACATAATAATATTATGGGGAGCACATATTATTATTGAGGCCAAACAAAATCTTGAGTCGCGATGAATAATTTTCCCCAACTTTGCATGGGAAATGATTGCAAAACCTCAATCGAAATTTTATCAAAAGCCAAGCCTCAACTTTGCATGGGAAATGATTGCAAAACCTCAATCGAAATTTTATCAAAAGCCAAGCCTTTTCTGTAGAAGTATACAAGAATGAACTCAAAAGTTTTTACCTTGTCCCTAAATCCATAGCCCACGAAGTATAGAAAGAAAAACCACAAAATTCCTCTGCAACCCAGAACGATGAGGAGTTAGAGTTTAACTAAGAACAAAACTACAATGCACAAATTAAAGAGAGCTCAAGTTAAGGTCATTGGTACCTATTCTATTAAACTGCCAAATCCAGTATTCAAACCATAAAAACGATCAGGGCTTGGAAGATACACAAATTTCCCAGCAATTTTTAGTCTTCAACTACAATCAAACGAATCAAAGATATCCCAAAATAGAATAAGCTGCAGAACGATGGGAACTTTATTCTCCATACGTCACATATTAACTGTAAAACAATTTCATAGATAAATAACTAGTGACATTACCTTTACTTGGGACTGAGGGTAGAATCGTAATTAAAAAAAAAAAAAAAAAAAAAACAACCTCTGTAAGTTGATTGATAGATCTGTCAGAGATACACCCCTTGTGAAATAATGGAGGTCAAATGGCCATAAGGTTCGAATCAGGGCCATGGGAACCATGAATCACCAAAACCCTTAGAGCTGTGATTACCGCATACCATAAACGAGTGAAATTGAGGAGAAAATATTATTATTGCTTTGCCAAAACGATCTTCACCAGTTGATACTCCATGGATATATCGCCACCGTTGGCTATGCGGGAGTACAATTGTTCACATGCTAGTCACATGGGAAGGGCCCCCTGGACTCGACTACATGTTACAAGTGTCCATTGCACACTCACGTCAATGTAGAGATGAGTCCATTAATCTCAGGAGAGCCAAAATACAAGAGCGTGGAGTTTAAACCACTACGGATTTTCACCTTGAACAAAAGCGTGAACACACTATTGAGTTAGGCATTAATGTTCACGTGGTATGTGTTGAGGACCTTAGAATTGTGCCAACAAAAATTGTGGATATTGGTTATTAATCCCAATGGGGATTTGTAAACTAACAATAATCAAACGTACATGCATATTAAACTTGGGTAACCAAAAGGACACCCTTAACAATTAATGGAACAAGTTGAGACTCAAAAAATTGTAACCTAGGGTTTAAAAAACCAAATTTAATTATTGATACCCAAGCGTACAAAGTCTTATAGTCATTATAGATAATACATACAAGTGCAAAGGCAAATAAGTATCTGCAATAAGTGCTACCAATCTGCGAAATATGAAAAAAAAATTGATGTGAAAGTAGGTATGTTATACAAGTAAACCGTTAGTTGATGAAGTACAGATTGAATCAAGATGTACTTACCACCAATAGGAAGAAAACGATGGGACCATTTGGACATGCGCTTATGGAATTTATCCAACAGTCATCCCCAAGCCAATATCTGATATCGATATGGCTTCAATCTAAAGCCAAGATATGCCAGGCCTTCGTCAATGGAGAATACCCCAACATTAAACAGTCTAGAGATGTGTATAATTTTTTCCTAATCAACCATAGGGGATAAGAGAATTCATTTATTTATGTTTATCTTTAACCCCGATGCATCTCCAGTTATGACCAAAATATGATGAAAGGTTTTTCATTAATCTAACGATATCAAATCAAAAGTAAGAGCATCATCCACAAAGAAAAGATATGCAACAAAAACCGACCATGTTACCTGAATACCTTAAAAGTGCCCTGAACCCGAGCTACCCTTATCTTCAAACTAAGTCCATCCGTAAAAATTATAAATAACAAAGGAGACAATGAACATCCGTGGCAAAAGCCCCTACCAACCACAAAAAAGCCCCTACCAACCACAAAAAACTTCTATGGTAAACCATTTATAATATAACGAAATTTACCTTATACCTTATATGGAGAAAGTTGATTATTCTAAGAAAAATCTAGTGTAGTATCGACCCCTCTTTTACAAATACTACTATAAATTAAGCATATAATTATCCATTATTATCCTATTGCTGGAAGGTATAACGTGTTCGATAAATCACTCACTACCCAATTACTTATTTTTGAACAAAAATTAAAGTTCATATTATAAAACTTAAAATATTTATTTTTTTAAATAATTTGTTTTATTTTTCTTACATTCTATTGGTTAGCACTTTCATTGTCAACGCATTTAATGTTTAGGTTGATTTTCTTTTATTTGGGCCCTCATTTAATGAATTTGGTAATACGTCTTGCTTAAGGCTCTATCGTCTGCAGAGCTAGCCGTTTCCACATTTCCATAGTTTTTTTGGTCATGCCTGGCTAAGGAATAAATCGTTTAATATGTTTAATGAAATTCATTTATCACCTATACTCCGATCACATTCAACTATTGTAAAATGACAATGATCGTCCATAAGTGTATGACACTTGTTTTTTTTAAATAATTTATTTTATAGTCTTATTGTGCTATCATTGTACTTGCGCTTTCATTGTCAACACATTTAATGTTTAGGTTGATTTTCTTTTACTTGGGCCCTCATTTAATGAATTTGGTAATACGCCTTGCTTAAGACTCTAGCATCTGCAGGGCTGGTTGTTTCCACATTTCCATATTTTTTTTGTCAGCGTCCCTGGCTAAGGAATACATTGTTTAGTATGTTTAATGAAATTCATTTATCACTTGTACTCCGATCACATTCAACTAATGCGAAATGATAATGATCCTCCATAAGTGTATGACACTTGTGTAGTGACGGACTTGCGTGTTGTTTGTTTCAAATAAATTACATTAGTATTATTTATGTCTAGTGACAAGTAAATAGATTGTTATTTTTTTTATATCTTAGTTAAAATGTCAAGTGAAATCCTAATTTTCATTATTCTTAACATAAGTGTATTATGTGGTTATGTATTAAGTTAAAACATGTGACAAGTGATATAAATATGGATAGGTAAGTGTGATTGATTAGTTAATATCTATTACATGAAAATGTATTTCTAATAAAGTTATGTATATGATAAGTTATTTTATTTAGCATTTTGGATGGCATGAATTAAAGTGTGGTTTTCATATTAATTTCTCATAAGAATAGTTAATATTATTGAATACACATATAATGGTTATTGTTCATCATGGTCTTTGGGTAACCTTTGTGATTTGCAAAATTGTTTTGTGAACCCATTCTCTACCTTAAGGGATATCACATTATAAAGTTTATTATGATTTTTGTTTTCCACATGGCATTATCGAAATTTAAGACAAAAAGCCACTTTCTAAGTTCAGGGAATGTATTAAAGTGCAAGCAAACAATCTACTTTTTATTTCCGGTATATATGAAGATATAATTATTAAGGTATGATTTGCATTTTCCACATGTCATTATCATAATTTAAGACAAAATGCCACTTTCTCTAGAGTTCAAGGAATGTATTAAAGTTCAAGCAAACGATCTACTTTTATTTCTGGAATATGTGAAGATATAATTATTAAGGAATTCAAGTCATATGGCAAAGCATCAACCCTTATTAAATTTCATCAAGTCACAAAAAAAAACATATTTTTTAAATAATATTTATTTTAATTAAAAAATAATTATTATATCACAATTGCAATTCTTAATAAATATCATTTTTTATTAATTTAAATTAACTCCGTTTTTAAATCATGAAGGATTTTTTTATAGTTTTTTATTATTATTAATTTAATTAAGTATATAATATGTATCTAAACAAATATTTTTAATATTATTAATTTAATTACATATAATATTATAATTCCTATGCTAATGCCACTGGCTGAAATCCTTGACACTATTGTGTAATATAATGACTGAATGTACTTTTACCATCTATGAACTTGTTAATGTGGTCAAAAGAATATTAATTAACAATATTAAGTATGAAACGCTGAACTTAAAAAATATGATTAACAAGGTTAATACAATCAAACTCGAAGTTTTAGAATATAAAATTTAAAACTAAGGCGTATACTTTGCCTATTATTGTAATTACATCTCTCTGAATCATCCCTAATGAAAGTTTCGTTTTTTATTTTAATTTAACTATATTTAAATTAAACCAGAGCATAAGTTCAATAATTAAACTAAACTGCAAGAAAGCTAACTATATAGCCTTGTACAATATATATATATTTTAAATCCTTTAACACATGGTTTTAACCTATTATGTTTTCATTATATAACTTAAAATAATTATTTATTAAATTAAAATTACAAAATAAAAAATTATTTAATTAATTTTAAGTTTGGAGTATAATTGAAAATATTTTGATTGGTTAGTAGTTTTTTTTTTCAGAAAGAAAAAGCTTCATGATTTATATTAAGAGCATATAAAAGTCCAGATACAAGCGAAGGCATAAGGCCTTTGATGCAAATTATACAGAAACCTGTTACTGTCCGGCATTAGCACTGCATGGAACTCTGAGATAAACAAAAATATTGAGTGCATGGCACTACAGAATCTTCAGAAGGAAGGAACCATCAAAATCAAGATTTTAAGAGTCTGAATTTAACCAAAAATGCCCCGAAGGATAAAGACATAAAATGCCAAGACAGAAATTAATCCACAGAAGGCAGATATGCCAAGATTTTTATCAAAATGAAGTCAAGAGGCAGATTGGAATTCTGGAAAATATGATCGTTCCTCCACTTCCAAAGGAACCAGCAGGTGATGATAAAAAGAGAACGCCAAGAGGGACGTTGCGCACTCCACCAGAGGAAGGCATCCTGAACAGAAGAAAAAACTCTGTGAGAAAATCCATAGATTAAAGATAGCACGTACCAGATTGAGGAGGAAGCGCCACATTGGAAGAACATATGAAGATTGGAATCAGCATTGTTGCGGCACATCTGACATTGGCTCGGCCCCTGCCAGCCTTTTCTTTGCAAGACCTCCCAAGAGAGATTTCTTTTTGAGAAAAGAAGCTAGCAGAAAAGAATCATCTTTAGCGGGCAAGAGGCTTTCCAAAAATTGGGAGGAAAGAGGGGTGAGGGATGCCGGCGGTCAATAGAGAGGGCTGCATATAAGTCTTTGACAAAAGTTAGAAGGGCAGGCTTCTCTAGGAACCAGATGAGTTCATTAGCAGAGCCCAATTATTATCTTATCAATCACCAATAGATGCTATGGTTTTCTTTAAATCAAAATCACAAATTTATTTACATTTATAAATTAACTGATAATAACTAGGTTATAGGTAAATTATAATAAATTTTCGTAATATTTGAAACACGTTTAATTAATTCAATTAATTCGAACGAACAACATATTAAATTAACTTTAAAAGGTTTAGTCAATTCATGCGAATGATTTATTAAATTTTTCTGAACGTTTAGTTAATTCATTCCAACCATTTATTGAATAGGGGTTTACATGGATGAGGCCAAATTATCAAAAATCAGATTACTCAAATAAAAAACTTTATTTAGTCCCATAAAATTAATATTTTTAATTTTATTATAGAAATTTAGTGAAAATGGCTTTGCGAAATTGGACAAATAAGTCATGGACGATTTCAATCAATTTCCTCACAAAATTGATTAATTTTTTTGCAGCAATTTTGGGAAAATGCCTTGCCAAAACGGCCTAAGTAAAGAATCTGTCCTTGCAGAATTTTTGCCACTTTTGCCAGATTACCATAATGACAAAAAGGGAAAGTGGACAATTCGTCGGCCCAGTTCCGTAAACTTCCTCACAAAATTTAGCAAAGATTGCGTTGCCACATTTGGCGTAATGACGAAAATGAAAAACAGACAAGTACGTTAAGAGTTTCTACTCGATCGGAAAATCAGCTTAAGAATCGGCGCGTTTATTAAAAACTTTGTATGGAAGTTACTGAAAACTTCTCAGGGAAGCTAACACCACGACCGCGGCAATGGCAGGCATCGTACTTTCTGAAATTATGAACGCGTTGGCACATGCGTAGAAATTGAAGAAATAGTTACATTGTCATACCCACCCTCATGCAGCATTCAATGCTGTGTAGAAAGTGTGTGCCGGCTTGTTAGTGCGCATATACTTTTGCTCCTAGCTTGAACTGGTGACGGTTCCAACTTCCAACTCGGAAGAGCATAGGACTCCGCGCTATTGCTCCCGTGGAGTCAACAACGGCATTTTCTGAACGTTGGGCAAACGTCCCACCTTAGTGAAATAACGATTTGTTCTCCGAAGTGTGTTTTTTGGAGAACCCAGGAAACATCTGGCGCGCGGCTCGGCATTGATGAATGCCATCGTAAGACGGAACAATTTAGTTAGCATTCGAGGATAAGCAGAATACCGTAAAAAATACCAGCAGGTTAGAGAGAACGATGACCGAACACAGCACACAATTAGCTCTACCGCCGCCATAATTGTGTAATTGTCTCACCCGCCCGTTAGATTCCCCTCTAGAACACGACAGACTAGCGTGTCCTTCCGTATAATTTTCCAGTCTTCCTTGAAACGCTTCAGGAATTATTGAATATTCACAAGCTTTCGAACGTCAATTTCATAATTCTTCAAGACGTCATCCTCAAAGAAAACTCACTTATTCGCCGAATTTCCGAAACTGTTCCTGTTGGCATTCCTTCTCAGCGTTCAACTTCCCAACAAACTGAAGCTGACATTCCTTCCTATCCCTTTCACCCTCTATTCCGCCTA
This sequence comes from Pinus tabuliformis, assembly GCA_031772625.1. NCBI lineage: Eukaryota > Viridiplantae > Streptophyta > Pinopsida > Pinales > Pinaceae > Pinus > Pinus tabuliformis. The sequence continues at coordinate 917,875,863 of CM062819.1, forward strand.
GTTGTCCATTTCCTTATAAATTCCTTTCAAGAGACATTTGATCTCATCGATATTAACTTTAAGTTGATCACCAATCAGGATTACTTGTTATCAGAGCTTCTATGTCCAATATCACCAATCCCAGCAAGCTAATGGCGTTCACAGACAGTCAAGATGACAAAGCTTATCGCTATACCAGCCATCTCAAAAATCAGGGACTTCGTCAAAAGCACGGCTCTACGCATTATCTCTCGGCATGCATGAGAATTCGAGTAGTTATAGTAGTGGCCATTTTTCTAGTATCTTCTTCGTCTGCTGCAAGATCTTCCTCCCGGCCTCTGCTCAGGGACCAAAACCGCATAGCCACAAATGATGATTTCCACGAGAATTACTATATCTCATGGGGTAGCGAACTCGTAAAGTTTCTGGACAACAATCGCTCTGTGCAGCTCCTTATGGACCAATCTTCAGGTATTATTTTATATACACGTACCAAAATTACATTAGCCCTCTCTTATAATTAGCAGTTACGTTCTAAATAATGTTAATTAATTCATACGCTGATCACATTCATTGCCTTGCAGGATCAGGCTTTGCTTCGAAGAGCACATACTTGTTCGGATATTTCAGCACACGAATCAAATTGGTACCAGGCGATTCATCCGGGACAGTGACTGCCTTCTATGTGAGTAGAGTTATTTTGATCATTATGCTTCTGCTATTGCTTCTGTATCAGCTATATTCTATAATGCAATAATATTTCCTTTGGTGTTACTAATTTATTTGGATATTTCAGCTTTCGACCCAACGAAGCTCTAATCACGACGAGGTGGACTTTGAGTTTCTGGGAGACAAACCCGGAAAACCTTATTACCTCCAAACTAATGTTTTCGTCAATGACGTTGGCGGCCGGGAAAGCCGAATGAGGCTTTGGTTTGATCCCACTGCAGACTTCCACACGTATTCTCTTCTTTGGAACCGCCACCACATCCTGTAAGTTCCATCTTTCTGGCCGTCTGTAGTCGTGTGCAGCTATTTTTTGACCTATAATGTCACTTTATTATTCGTCGTGTAATCTTGTTCTTTTGTCACGCAGGTTCATGGTCGATGGAGTTTTTGTGAGAGTCTTTAAAAACTCTGAGAACTTGGGAATTCCTTATCCGTCATCGAAACCTATGCAAGTTCTTGCGAGTCTTTGGAATGGTGAAAACTGGGCCACAGATGGAGGAAGGACAAAGATAAACTGGAAGCAGGCCCCTTTCATAGCCACTTTCCAAAGCTTCGGTATTGAAGGTCACAAGTGCCAGGGGAATTCGCAGTCCCCTTCTTTCTGTCGATTCTCTTCATCTTCAGAGTGGTGGGAGGATTCGGGGAGCAGAGGATTGAATGCAGAGCAAATGAAGCAGCTGAAATGGGTGCGGAGAAATTATATGAGTTATGACTATTGCACGGATAAAACCAGATATCCTAAGCCTCCGCCTGAATGTGCACTGAATACAATCTGAAAAGCACAAGATTAGTAATATACTCAACCGCAACTCTAAGAATGGTGGCCAGATAGAAATTGATTTGGCACATTCATATCTTGTACAAGTTGCTCGTTCTTAATACAATGATTCAAATTATTTATCAACATTATTGTCGGATTCTGGTGGATATGCAGCACTTTTTGGGGTAACACAGAGCAAACATTACCATAAACAAGTGAAAATGAACATGTGAATCAACCGTAACCGTCTTTATTCAAAATGTAATTTATCAAAATTCACTCTTTTACATGCATGTAAAGTGTGTACTTATGTAGTTACATTGAAAAGGAGAATCCTGAAAATCTTGTGATTTCAGAGGGTTAAAATAGCTAATTAGTAGAGTTATTTTTAGAAAATGAGTTGAGTTGAGTTAAATTATATTTTAATTAGAAAGTGAGTTAAGTTGAGTTAAATTACATTTGTCAAATTATTTTAAATAAGTAGTTAGTACTAAAAAAAATTTAAACTTCATCGGGTATTTGTGTTATTTTGTATCTTACATTACTTTGCGTTTCCAATACAAATGTGCTATAATTATTTTTATTTTAGCAACTGATGTTATTATATTTGTGAATTATTTATATTATTTTATACTTGCAGTCTTCTGCCTTTGCAACATAAATATGTTATAATTACTTTTATTTTAAATTAATTAGAAAGACTGAAATTTTTCATTCATGAAGATTGAGAAAGGCAACCTTTTCATTATCAAAATGCACTCTTTTACGTGTATGTTCATATGAAGATACGTTGAAAAATAAAATTCACTGATTTCAGATGTTCTATAATTAATTTTATTTTAAATTAATTACAGGATTGAGATTGTTCGAAAATGAAAATCAAGTTATTATGAAATTAATTTCTAGAACAAATGTCATATAGATGAGTTTTTAGTTTCATAAAGGTTAATAAAATATTTACATATTTATAAAATAATATAAGCTAAAATAATGAGGAAATAGCGAGCAAAAATATAATATAGCAAATAGTTATGTTAGGATTGGAAGTTATCTTTCAAATAAAAATTTAGCACACGTTAAAGTTTTAGCATTATAAATTAAAAATATTAATTAGATTTATATTAAGCAAAATTTTGGTATTATCTATATATATGTATGAAATAATATTATTATATATTATGAATTTTATAATATAGTTATAATTAAAAAAATTATTTAATATTTAGAAATTTTTAGCATTATAAATTAAAAATATTAATTAGATTTATATTAATCAAAATTTTGGTATTATCTATATATATATATATGAAATAATATTATTATATATTATGAATTTTAATATAGTTATAATTAAAAAATTTATTTAATATTTAGAAATCTGTTTATTTTGGAAGAGTGTTTTCAGAATTTTAATTTAATTATCTATACTTATTAGTTAAATGATAGGAATTTAACTTCCATTTACTATTCTAAAATTTTTGGAGTAGTATTCACAAATCAAAAGTTGAACTTATAAACAAAATAGTTATGCTCTTTTTATTTTTTAATTAAATTAATTAATTAAAGAAATCATATAAACAAGTATCATATGAAATAGGTTATTGACATGTGATAACAATGTAATATTGTCTATTCACAGATTAAAAATCTTCATTATAAAGTTGGGTTGAATCTTCATGATTAAGATTTTTTTTTAAATGCATATATGTTTAATTTATATATATATATATATATATTTTCGATTAATATGATAATAATAAAGTTATATTGCATCATGTTTTGGTGTCTATTATGAACCATCATAGATCCATCTTAACCCCGGATCTATCAAGCCTCGAGAGGGATCAAATTTCTGGACCTGCAAACCTTTGTTTGAGTGCAAAACTTGAGGAAATGTTTGCACCTCGAGAGATTTGATCCTCTAGGGGCTTGATAGATCCTGGGTTAAGATGGATCTAGGTTGGTTTCAGTAGTATGCAATCATACTAAATTTGTAGAACATCTAGTTATTTTGATCATTTTAAATATGCTAAATATTATAAGATTATTTTAGTCAATTTAATTTTAAATTTTCTTAGCTACCTCACTTTGTTGAGATTTGTTGAGATGAAAGAGATTGTTAGTAACTAATGAAGAAAAATGATGAAATAATTTTTTTGAGTGCAAACTGACAATGTAACAATGTTGATTGATAGAAAATGTGAATAATAAGTATATAGTCAATTAAAAACAAACAATCTTCATTGTGATCAATCTAAAATACTTTCTTCTACTATTCCTATTGTAACACCTATTATTTTTTCCATTTTCTCCTATCGATCATATGAAAAGGGTATTCTTATTGTCACACCGATTTGTTTTTCCATTTTCTCCTGTCCATCATATGAAAAAGGAAGTTGGAATCATAAACCATTCAAATATTTAACTCGAGAATAAACATCATACCTTGTCTTTGTTGCTCTCCAATATTAATAGTATTTTTCTCCAAAGTTAATCATTGTGATTTATGGAGTGTTAAACCCCAAATAATTTTCAATGGTAGTTATTTTCTATTACCGCCTTTGAGCATAAAATGATTAACAATGTTCAATGATGAAAAATGGGAATAATAAAAAAGTATCCAATTATAAATAGTTTACAGTTCCAAAAAGAAAACATTTTATTTAGGATGAAAATTAGGTATTGTATTTATAGTTGAATTACTTAACACATAGTTCAATGCACATCATCAATAATTTTTATGTGCTTACACTGAGAGAGAGTGTGTATGTTTTGAGGTGAGAAGGAGAGACAAAGGGAGATAGAGATATAGATGGAGGGGGGAGAGAGGGAAGAAGAGAGAGGCAAAGATAGGGAGGGATGAAGAGATATGGATATGGAGAGAGAAATGTTAGAGAGAAAGAGAAGGGGAAGAGAGAGAGAGGGAGGGAAAGGCAAGGAGGGAGAGATAGATAGATATGGAGAGAGAGTGTGTATGTTTAGGAGGTGAGATATAGAGATAAAAAAGGAGAGACAATGGGAGATAGTGATAGATATCTTGGGGGAGATGTTCCTACACTGAAATTCATGCACACTATCAATCTAATTACTTTGAAATTAGTGTACATTATACATCTAGTTGCTTCAAATTAGAAATCAAGATCTACACTGAAATCAATGCATCTAGTGCAAACAATCAAATAGGATTAGAAATCCAAATCTACATTAAAATTAATACATCTAGTACAAGAAATCAAATATGATTAAAAATAAATATCTACACTAAAACTAATGTAACTAGTGAATGAAATCAAATATGAGTAGAAAACAATATCTACGTTGAAATCAATGCATCTAGTGTAAGGTATTAAATATGATTAGAAATCGACATTTACGCTGAAATCAATGCATTAGTGAAAATGATAAAATAGGATTAGAAATCAATATCTACATGAAACCAATGCATCCCGTGCAAGCAATCAAATAGGAGTAGAAATCAACTACAATGAAATCAATGCATCTAGTGTAAGGTATTAAATACGATTATAAATTGACATCTATAATGAAATCAATGAATATAGTGCAAGTGATCAAATAGGATTAGAAATCAACAACTACACTGAAATCAATATATCTATTTAGTGAAAAACCAAAATATTCATGACTTTCTAGATCTAACTTCTATGTATGTATTTGTCTCTGTGTGTCTCTTTCGTCTTCCCTCTCTCTCCACCTTCCATTTTGTGTCTATCTCCCTCCCCTTCTCCTTCTCTCTCTCCCCCTCCCTCTCTCGTTCATCTCTCTCTCTCTCTCTCTATGCCTCTCTCTCCCTTTCTCTATGTTTCTCTTCTTCCCTCTCCCACCGTGCGATCTATATCTATACCTCCCTCCATCTCAACCCCCTAAATACATCTCTCTCTCTCTCTCTCTCTCTCTCTCTAGCCCTTCCATCTATATCTCTATATCCCATATATATCTCATCCTCCATCCCTCTCTTTGCCTCTCTCTTCTACCCTCTCCCCCACCCCTCCATCTATATTTATATCTCCCCTTGTCTCTCCTTCTCACCCCTAAAACATACACATTGTCTCTCCATATCTATCTATCTATCTATCTCTCCCTCCCTCTCCCTCTCCCTCTCTCTCTTTGCCTTCTGTCTGTCTCTCTCTCTCTCCATCTTCTCTCTTTCTCTCCTCTCTCCCTCACTGTCTCTCCATATCTCCCTTTCCACTCCCTCTCCCTCTCCACCTTTCTCTCTCTATGTCTTTCTTCCCCTTCCATCTACATCTCTCTCTCCCTCTTTCTCTCTCCTCTCTCTCGAGTCCTCTCTCTTTTTACTTCCTCTCTCTCCCTTTATCTTCTACCTCCCTCTATCTCTCCCCCATCACACACACTCTCTCTCTGTCGACCCTCCAACTGTGTCGCTATCTCCCTCCCTCTCTCCTTCTCACTCTCCCCTTCTACCCCCTCTCCATATATTTGTCTCCTTGTCTCTCCCTTCCCCTTTTTTCCATATATTTATCCTCTCCTTTTCTCTCTCTTCCCTCGTCTCCTCTCTCCCTCATTCCATCTTCATCTCTCCCTTGTCACTCCCTCTCCCTCTCCACCTCTATCTCTCAATGCCTTTGTTTTCCCTCATTCTCTTTCCCCCTCCAAATCCATCTCTCTCTCCCTCGCTCTCTCCTTCTCTCTCCCCCTTCTCTCTCTCTCTTCCTTCCTCTCTCTTACTGTCTCTCCCACCTCTATGTCTCTCTCCCCAACTCTATTCCCCCTCCATCTCACTCTCTTTCTCAAATATGATCCCATAGTATTGTATTTAAGAAAGTCTCTAAAAAAAAAAAAAAAAAAAAACAAACAAACAAACATAACTGGTTGTAAAATATTAAACCTATATTTTGGATTACTCATGTCAAAGAAAATACAATAATAAAAAACTTAAGAGAATCATGCACTATCTTTTCTATGCCATTGTTAGTCACTTTACTTTCTCTCTTGGCTTGGATCCTTGGTTACGATGCAACAATCTACGTTCTTTATAATATTATTTATATTATATAAATTTTACATACATATATATAAAAGTAGTTATATATTACAACCTTTTTTCTCTTATAGATTTAATTAAAAGATGTTATAAAATTAAATTAAAATAAAGTATTTGTAAAATATTTTGTTTCTGAAATGAGTTATGGTTTTTGTGAATGTGGTATTGATAATCCATAGTATTGGCCCATGGTATTGTAAAGAAATAACTAAAAGCCTAGATCCATATCATAATAATCAAAAGCCTAAACGCCCCATAGTAATAAAACATGGTATTAGCCCATGGTATTATGATTTCCTTCCCTCCTCTCCCTCCCTCCCTTTATTTTTCTCTTCTAGGTATTGACCCATGGTATTGTAAAAAAGCATACTTAGAAGTTAATAATATCCATGGTAAATATTCATGATTAAAAATCTTGTCATATTGTAAATTTTAAGTTTTTATCTGCTTATTAATTAAATTTATAAATGGTTATGGAATCATTATTTTAATTTATATGGTAAAATGGATGTTAATTATAAGTACTATTTATATGTCATATATTTTAATGTGATATGTATATTATATTTTCTTTTATCTAGAAAATTGTTTGTAATTTTATTAATAAAAAACAAAATTACAATATTAAAAAATTGAATTTGAAAAATATCTAACATCTCTCATTTCACATGTCACATCTGTCACCTACACATGCAATGTCTAAAACATCTATGTTAATTATTACAAATATATTGACTACAATTGAGTCAACATTACAAATATTTACTTACATTACATTTACACATGTGCCCTTAATTTCTATCAACATTTATTAGTCATTTGCACTACTTTATAGTTTTATGTAAAAAAAAAATTCAAAATTTTAAGTGAAAATTTAACCAACAAGAGTAATTGCTGCATTGGAGCATAGTCCCTTCCTCTACCCCTAATTAATTGATTAGAGGTTGTGCAAAGTGAGAGAAAACTGCACACAATAAAAGCTCTCCACACAAAGCTCTTCGTAAAATCAAAGTTCTCCACACAATGAAAGCTTCCCACACAACTCTCACCCCATAGTGAAAGCTCCCTACTTTCCATACAATGAAAGAAAATAAGTATTCACAGTGACTTCAAAATTAAGAGGCTTGATTTTTCGACGTGGTCATTCAAGTGTTTGTGCCAAGTTATTTAATGCAACTTGTTCGACTCATTACATTTTGCGGAGAAAGGAACATATACCTCTACACTCCCACACCTACACTCCCACACCTTCACATTTAAATGAGGAATGATCGCTCAACATATTTCAATCATTAATTAGAAATAGCCATACATTGCATTCATGTAACTATTTTGGGTATAATTTTTACAGTGGCAATATGAATACCAAGACTAGGAGACTAGGAGGATCAATATGACGCAAGTGTTTCGATAGAATTTCCAAAAGAGGTTTATGTTTTCAAAATATAGTGACTCTAATTTTTAAGGTTGATTTAAAGTTATTTTATTTGAATCTTCTATTTTGTGATTCATTTATCAAATATCCATAAAATAGTATGATAAATATTGATTTTTATGCAAAGTGCAGAGGAAGTTCATTGTGTGGAGCATTGGGCGCAACCCAACATGGCCTAGATTTTGGCAACAACTCCGCATTTTGTGGAGCGGAGTGCGCAATGGAGCGCACAGTAGAACAACAGAACGCGAAGTGGACCACATAGTGGAGCAGTTGGAAAATACCACACGGTATAAGGGCTTCGAGATGGGTCGAAGTGCCTCCTTTTTGTAAAAGAACGTGATGTTGTAAAGGATAATGGGATTTTGGGCCATAGTTGATTGTTTAAGAGGATCCATGGTATTTGAACCATGTTATTGCAATGATGTAACCCTTCGATGTAATAGTATATATAGGGTAAAATAATAAGAAGAAAATCATCTTTTATGGTCCAAATCAATGTTATGGTTAAATTTTTGTGATTTGTAGTTTTGTAGCGAAGGAGAGGCTCTGTAGCTAAGTGCACAGAGGCCTGAGTCTGCAGCTGAGTGCACATATATCTTGGAACATAGTGCACAAGCCAAGAATTGTTTATTGTACAAGATTTATTATATTAAGAAATAATTCTTGTGGACGTAGCCCCACATTGGGGTGAACCATAGTAATTTGGTGTCTCCATGTGTATATTCTCTTATTATCTGTTTTAAAGTTGTAGTTATTACAGCTGCATTTCATTTCAGCACAATGATGGTTTATGGTTTGATATGATATGCGTAAGTGATTAACGTAATGTGGTGAAGTGATTTATGAATGTTAAGAATAAAAAAACATAATAATACTACATCTCCACATCCTTCAAGGCTGCAAAACTTCATTCTGAATCCTCACATAGTCACTTTGGGTGAGATTGTGATCTTCGTGCAGGTCATTGTCGAAAGGACCAATGATTTAGGGTTTTATTGGTGCACAGTATAGATCAAACTTCGGTCAACCAAACCAAGCCAACAAATGGTTCTGTTGCCGGGACCAGGATCTGTTTATGGGATATGTGGATGTGGCAGCCGTTGAAGAAAGAAATTCAAGATTAGATGGAACTAAAAGAGCAAGAACTTGCAGATCAAGAAAACAAAAACCCTTGTTTGATAGCCAAAGCTTGGTTACAAAAGTATATTTTTACAGACCAACACAAAATTTTCTTCACTTCACTTCCTGCCAAGTTGTATGAGTGGATATTTAAGGTTGGCCGAAAGAAAGGACTATTTTAAAGGTGAAGAACCTACGGTGTGGAGTCTTGAACTGATACAATGACTCAAGAGAACTGAAAATAGGATTTTAAGGGTTGTTGATTTCTAGATTGATAACATCTTTGGAGGATTCATTATTGAATTCGTGGTAGACTCGATTGTGTCCTATAGTGAAGCGGAATGACGATTCTTCAAAGGACTGCGAGGTAAGTATTTGAAATCTCCAAAATTTTGGATTAAGATTCTTATGTGTGAAAAGGGAGTTTTACAGATGTAGTCAAATTGCTAGTTTACTTATGTTTGGAAGAAACGAGAATAAATTTGAGTAAGAGATCAGAACAATGCGAAGTGGAAAGATATATAGAGTAGATACCAGAAACAGATATCATGGACAAGACCCAAATACTTTCATAGAGACTGATTATAGTCCTCGTTTGAGTGAATCGAAAAGTGAAGAAAGCCTCCCTCATAACCCTCAAGTAACTCCACAGTATTCACCCGTCCATTCTAAGAGTTTTCCGAAGCCAAAATCCACTAATAACTAGGGTGTTTTTGGCTCTCCCACTCCCTCTACCCCTCCTACTCCCCATCCCCCTCTCCTTACTTCTCTCCCTCCCCTTCCAAGAAGAACTATGACTGACGATATTAAGCTACCTATTTCAAAGGAAGTGGATTAGAGGATCTAAAACAATTTTGGTTTTTATGCGAAGCTGTATGGACCGCGAAGTAGATCAACGATGAGAATATCAAGAAAGTACAGCTCCTTACGACATTCTGAGATAGAGAATTGACATGGTATATGAAGTATTCAAATAATCAGATCAGAACATTTGCAGATATTAAAATAGAATTGATAAAAGAGTTTAAGAAACCGAAGTTTGAGTCGCAGTGCATCACCGAGTTGAAAGAGATTAAACAGAAACCTACTAAGTCTGTTTGAGAGTTTGGTCAAAGGTTTATCGTGTTATTGGATAAAATAAGCTTTGGCATAACTTCGTAACAACATCAAGAATGGTTTATAGCTACACTGCTACTGCATACTAGATTGTTGTTAATGCAACAAAAGGTAGGAACTGAATCTGAAGCTCTAGAAATTGTGATGAAATTGGAAGCTTAGCCTATAGGAGATACTGATGCAGGCATGCAACATATTTAGAGTCAACTAGAAAATCTAACCCTGTAGTTACAAGACATAAAGAAAAGCAAAGAAGTTAGAGAAGAAGTATGGTGTACGAAGTGTAGATCGAAGGGTAATTCTAAAGAACAATGGCCTGTCTTCAAGAATTATATGGCTAGTGGGGCACCAAACCCCTTGAATGCAGGATCCAGCCTGTGGTGCGAAATATGTAAGACTAGAGGTGAACATCCTTTACAATATTGTTACTTGTTACAGAAATATGTACAATCTATGAGGAATCTATATTGCAAGTTTTGTAAATCAGTAGGACATGATGAGAATAATTGTCGAGCTTACGAGCTAATGATGGAGTGTGGTGCTAACACTTGTAGAATGAAAGCTGAAGAGGATGTAAAAGATTACAATGGACAACATGGTATTCAAGGGGGTCACCAAGAAAGAGGTAGAGCTGGTGGAGTTGGTTGAGGACGTGGACATATCATTTGCTATAACTACAACTAGCCAGGTCATTTTGCAAGAGACTTCCATAATCCCACAATGACATGTAAGTACTATAAATCCTTTGACCATGTAATTAAAGAATGTCCTGTAATTATGGCGAAGATGCAAGAAAAAAGAATCAACAACCGACACATAATATTCAAATGATGACTGCTGAAAGGAGGACTGACAAACCTCAAATTAGTATTGTCACTAGAAGTCGAGCTGCAACTAGTAGTGATAAAGAGGATGGAAAGAAAGAATCTGAAAGTTCATGGGTTAGAAAGACTGTTGAGAAATCTCTTGTTTTTTATATTCAGAAAGAAAAAGAAGTATTTATGGAAGCAAAGCGGATTTTTATGGATGCTAGAGCTTCAACATCTAGTGCACAGCCAAAGCCTGATCAGAAAAGCAAATGTGACATGTCAGCTTCGACACGAGCCCGAGCTCTGACACATGATTGAGCTCCGACGCAAGACCAGGATTCAGCAAATCAAGTAGGTATTTTAAATTCTTTTCTGTAGACTTGTATGAAATTATTAAGATATCAAAAGGCTATAGAAGGGCTTCAGGAGTTGATAGATTCATGTGCATCCAAATAAACACCATGAAGTGAGATGCGTGCACTTAATAATTTTCATCGACAGAAGAGAACCAAAAGAGAGATGAGGCTTAGTGTACATATAGGAGTATACAAGATGGATCAAGCTATTATGGATCTGGGATGTGATGCTAATGCCTTGATGAAGCAGACTTGAGAAATAATGGGTAATTCAAAGCTACATTGGTAAGTTATTTAGTTAAGGATAGAAAATTAGAGAAATATCTTTCCTCTAAGAAGACCGACAAGTGTCACATTGGATATTGAAGGAGTTCTCACTATTGTTGATTTTGAAGTAATAGAGATCATTGATGACAATAACCCTTATCCTGCATTTATTGGAATTGAATGGAATTTGACAATATGGCTATAATTAATCTGAAGAAAATACAAATGATATTTGAAGGAAACAATATGAGAGTAATTGTTCCCTTGGATCCACCAGAAGGAGTAACATACACAAAACTATTCAAAGAAGAATACTGCACAATTGGCATAGACAATATCTACCAAATGAAAATGAAGGAACATGATTTTGTTAACCCTACTACAAAACAAAAATTGAGTTGGGAGTGTGATAGTTATTGTACCTCAGACTCAGAATAAGAGTTGGAGAACTCACTGAATAGGTTGCATGAAGTATCCAAAAGGTGTTGTGTAATAATTATTAGATTAGTTCTTTGTATGATATTTGATGTATGTAACCTGCCTTCTTATGAGCACTTAGGTGATGTAAATACTTTTCTTAATGACTATGAAGAAAAAGTTCTAGAAAATCAAAGGTTTCCAACCTTTGATATAGCCCTGAAAGCTACCCCTACTAGACGATGAAATGCACACAAAAATAATATAGGAGGCTCACAAGAATGTCAAAGATTGATGTGGATAAGGTTTGGACAGATATATACAGAAATAGAGATAAGATATGATGGTGAAACTAATCCTAGGAAGCATATCAAGCTATGCACTACAACATGGAAGGAGATTCCGAAACAAGAATGGGTACATGGATTCATTCATACATTAGAGACAGTCCCTATGAACTGGTACCTAGAAATAGAGCTTTGACATGGTACCGTGAACTGGTCATACATGGTTGATGGCTTCATATTAACATTCAGCTTTGAGGACGACTTCCCATACATATATTTGGCCCTTCAGACAACCAAGAAGAGGATCATTAAGAATGAAGCCTTGCTGACATGGAAACAACCTGATTGGGTTGTGCAAATAGAAAATACACTGGAATGCTATAACCTTACAACTAATGTATAAGAAGATCCTCACAACATTGACATAACAGAATTAGAAGGATATCGCAAAGTAACTGGACCTGAGCTAGAGATACAAGACATAATGAAGCCATTGAAGACCAAGAAGGTGAACATAGGATTAGAGAAGGAACCCAAGTTTGCAACAAGAGGAGACTACCAGGATGAGGAGGCAATCAGTAAAGTTATAGAGTTACTTCATGAATATAAAGAACTGTTCCCCACTAAGTTTTTAGAGATGCATGGTATAATAGGAGATCTAGGAGTCATTAATATTCCCCTTAAGCCGGATGTGAAGCCAATCAAACAAAGATCTTACAGGTTGAATCCGAATAATAAGGAGAAAGTGAAAGTAGAGCTTAATAAGATGATAATAGTAGGAATTATTGAACTAGTAGAAGAATCACAATGGGTGAGTCCTATGGTGGTGCAAGAGAAGAAGACTCAAGGGGGAATTAGGATCTGTGTTGATATGATAACTTTGAATGATGCATGTTTACATGATCCCTTCCCTACCCCTTTCACAGATGAAGTGTTAGACAATGTAGGAGGTCAAGAGGCTTACTCATTGACAGATGGATTCTTAGGTTATTATCAGATTAGGATTGCACCGTGAGATCAACATAAGACCACATTTGCTACAGAATGGGGCTCATATCAATACACAGTAAGGCCTTTTGGGTTGAAAAATGCCCCTGCTATATTTTCTAGGGTGGTGGTTGCATCTTTTAAGGAATATATTCATAAGTTTTTGGAGGTATATTTTGATGATTGGATAGTATTTCAATTGTTGAGAAAACATGTCAGAAGTTTAAGACTTGTTCTCGACACATGTAGACAATATCAGATCTCTTTGAACCTAAATAAGTGCATATTTTGTGTACCTTTCAACATATTGTTGAGACATATTGTTTGTAAACAAGGAATAATGGTGGACCCTACTAAGATTGCTATCATTGTAAACTTGCCTCCACCGAAGTTAGTAAGAAAACTTCACACTACTTTGGGACATACTGGGTATTACAAGAAGTTCACCAAGGGGTATGCTCAAATCTTGCACATATGGAGAAATTATTGAAGAAGGATGTAAATTTTCAGTGGAATGAAGAATTTCAGAAGAGCCTGGATATATTGAAAGAAAAAATGGTAGTTGCACCTATACTATTGTTTCCTTATTAGAATAAGGAATTCCATGTCCATGTGGATGCCTCTTGAATAGCGTTGGGAGTAGTATTGGCACAACCTGGTGCAGGAGAGATTGATCATCCTATAACTTATGCAAGTAGAGATTTGTATAAAGTAGAAAAGAATTACACCACTACAAAATGGGAAGGACTGGCTATGGTACATGCTTTGCAATTTTAGACACTATTTTTTGGGGTCACACTTTAAAATGTTTATAGACCATTATGCATTGAAGTACTTGGTTAATATGTCTAACTTAGGAGGAAATATTTGCAGATGGTTACTGTTATTCCAGGAATATGAATTTGAGATCATTGTTAAACCAGGGAGACGAAACGCACACTACAAGAAAAAAGGATATTGGTGAGCGGCTAAAAATATTGCCATAAGCTCATCGGTGACGGTCAAAAGAGATTTCGTCACAAAAAACTGAACATCGCCAAAGGTGGCATCGCCAACAGTATAGGTGTTATGGTGACATTCAAATTCAGTCACCAATAATTATTTATAATGATAGATAGCAAGTGTCACCATTTCATATGAGCAATAGTGATAGACCATAGCCTCCATCACCAAAAATTGAATGTCACCAAAGGTGGCATCGCCAAAAGTCTAGGTGTTGTAGTGACATTCAAATTCCGTCACCAATAATGATTTATAATGACGGATAGCAACTGTCACCATTTCATATGAGCAATTGTGACGGACCATAGCCTCGGTCACCAAAAACTGAACGTCACCAAAGTGGGCGTTGCCAAAAGTATAGGTGTTATGGTGACATTCAAGGTCCATCATGAATATTTATTATAATGATAGATAGTGGCTGTCATCATTTCATATTAGCAATAACGATTTATTGTGATGGCTTTTCATGGTCGTCACTATTGGTGCATATATATGGTGATTTTCGTTGACCATCATTAAAAGCCACATTGACCATCATCAAAAGCTGCATTGCCAGAAGTATAGGTGCTATGGTGACATTCAAGGTCTGTCACGAATAATGACTATAATGACGGAAGACAACCATCACCATTTCATATCAACAACAAAAATATATTGTTACGGACCATTGAGGGTCGTCACTATTGATGCGTATATATGGTGGCGTTCATTGATCGTCACCGTTTCATATTTTGGTGAGGGTTGAAAAATGTCACCAAAGCTTATTGGCGATGGTCAAAAGAGCCTCAGTCACCAAAAAATGATTGTTGCCATTTCATATGGATGTCAGCGCATGATGGAATTGAACCACCAACCTCCTGCTTGTAAAGGAGGTGTTCTTCCATTGAGCTAAAAGAATTAGGCTTTTAAAAATTAGACCTTATAGCTTCATAAATTATAAATTCTACCAATTTCAATAAATTAAAGTCTCAACAATATTTTACTAAACAAGCAAAGAAACATCGAAGTTGCAAGTCCCTACCTAATGGTTATGGAAGTTATGAAAAATGGGTGGAGGGAAAAATAGTTATGTATAATAGAATCACTATGTTCAGTTGAATACTCAATTAGAAGTGAAACTCTAGAGACATTTATAACCTATAAATGACCTATAACTAGAAAATGCACCAAATATTGCAAAGGAAATGTCATAAGTGGATAGCATATGGAGAAGAGCATTGATGAAGACAGATGCAATATGTTATAGGTTGAGTGAAAGAAAAATCTCAATGTTGTTGTTGTTTGGTGTTTAGATATCTGAATGATATTTTTGGCTTAGGGGGTCCTGACCCAAGTTCAGAGTTAGTTGCACCAAACAAATCCCTACACTACTGGCCCTTTCGACATCAATCCATGTAGCACAGACTAAAGTATCACTTGAAGTAGTATGGGGGGATGCTGGAACCAAGTTTCTGCATCTAGAGATCAGTGTGACGTCATTTTAAGACCTAGATCTACCTTCGCGTGAATCTCCAAGCCCTTAAGGATTAGCGCCACATCTTCCCTTAATTGGCCTTTACACCTTTGTGAAGGTTGACAACTAGCTTTTGCGGACCCTGAACGTGTAAATTAGCTACTTACGCGCACCATAGATTACCCTTAAGTCAATTTTTACTTAGATCTACCCAAGTGTTCGATAACTTTTAACATAAAGTGTTATGATCTTTGCGTAATCACTTAACATTAATCGCGTTCAGATAATAAGCTGGATCAAGTAAATTTTCACATCAATACATCGTTATTTTATAAAGACATCATTTCATCACAGCATATATCGCAATCATACATAACAGAAGTAAAGATATAAAACACAAGAATTTCTGCAACTGTCTTCTTTATTGATCTTCAGTATAGGTTTACAGACTCAATACTTCCCTGCGCACTTAGATACAGGGGTCCACGCACTTAGCGGCGGAAACTACTCTAGGCCTCTACGCACTTAGTTGCAGAGCCTTTTTCCCCTCTAAGACTTACTTCTCTACACTAGACTTCCTCATTCATACCCATAGACAAAAGCATAGATCTGCCTTTGACTCTCTAAGACATACCTATTTATATAATCCCATGGTCCGCGGACCATGGGTAGATCTTCAAAAACTGACTCAAGTTTACATGAATGAGGGAAAAAACCCTTTTTGACTCTTAACTAACTGCACGCTCTGCGTCCACAATTTGCAGAGACTTTACATATTTTTACATCAAAACTTGTGCTTTTGCCCCAAAACTCACCTAGGGGACCCCATCTCAATAGGCCTAGAACACAAAGGTAGTGACTCAACCTCGAGTCACTCAGATGGCATGGTGATCTTGCTATGAAGATCCCCCAGCTCCACTTACATAATTTCTACTTCAGCTGCACTCTGCGTGGCTGCCTGCTTCACCTATTCGACCGGCTGCTCTGTAGCTAGTCCTTCATCGGCTCGCTTGATATTTTACTGAGTGAGCTGAAATTTAATCAGTTTTTCTTGGATGTTGGCTGAGACTTGGTAGGCTTCATCCAACCAAGGAACCAATTGTGCCCTAAGAACTGCTTCTTTTTTCTGCACTGCTTCCACATGTGCAAGGATCTGCTTTTCCTCCTGCAACTTGTTGAGGCAGTGCATTGTAGAAATGGAGCTCGTCGACCTCATCGTACTGCCACTGAAGCACGCAGATCTCTGTATTCATTATCTGCATGGTGGGATCTTCCTCTAGGGCCATCACCACTTCCATGTCCTATTCAAATAAAGTTGTGTTGTTAATGATCGCAACATCCACAGTAGCTATCCCTTCCACGAGGGCAGTGATGCATTATTCCCTGACTTCAAGCGGAGTGGAAGGATGTTCAGCTCTGTGATTTTCATATTGAGTTCAAACTGAAATATTGCAACCTCTAGATTTGCCTCGCGGACACCAACAACTAACTTTTGGATCTTAGCCTCGAGCGGTGCCTCCTCAGGTATGTGTAGTGTCGGCGCTGTCTTGCATGCCTCTGCAACTGCGACTGTCAACTGGGATCTCTGCTCTTGTATTGTATCCCTCTCCTTTAGGGCTTCCATCTTCTCGATGAACATTTTTTCATTTTTCACCCTGTACTCCCTGATTAAACTAAGAGCGTGCTGCTCCTGCACTCTCAATTCCGCTATCACACATGTCTGCAGCGCATGAAGATATTCATTGGGAAGTGCTGCAATGTTAAGGTCGATGTTATTTAAGGTGCTAACGATGATATTATCATCAACTGACTCTACACTTAGGGACCCTCCTAGCAGTGCCACTGTCCTGAGATCCACTATCCTGACCAGCTCTATAGCCTGACTTGTCCCTGGTGCTAGGCTCGTCTGTGTGGTGCTGACTTATCCTGCGCCCACCTGAATTCTGCTGGTCTAGATCTGCAGTTTGCGTAGATCCTTCTAGATATTACCTAAGGACTGCAAGTGTTGTTTCTCAAAATGCTACAATAGTTTGACTATGGTGTCGTGCATATTGTCCTCGATCTCATCAAGATCGCCCTCCGTCAGCGTAATGGGATCCAACAGTGGCTTAGTCACCTTTGTCTTCTTCCAGAACCCCTCTTTCTGTTGTTCTCTGTACCTATTTACCTGGAATGGAGTGCTCTATCCCTCATCGCCTCCACCACCTGACGTCGACTTCTCTTCCTCTTCGGTTTCGGGTGAAGGGGATTTACCGCTTTGTTCCAAGTCATGTTGCTCCTATTTAGCCTGCTATTTTGCAGTGCTCTCCTTCTCCTGTTGGGCCTTCTCCTCAGCCTCCTTCCTTCACTGCATGGCCAACTTCTATGCCACCTTCTTCACTGCATCCTTCCTCTTTTTCTCTCCTGAACTCCCCAAACCTTTTCTTGTACCCGCATCTAAGTTGGACGGAGTGTGCCAGTCTTCTGGCCAGAACTTAATTACTTCCAGAATCGCATCATCCGTGGTGGGATATGGCAGATCAAAGGACTTTTGCTCCAGATCCTTCCGCACTCAGATATAAACGTGGTGGAAGTCTACCTTGAATTTTGCATACTATGAAAACTATTCATACACAGTATGGGACAATCGTGGGTGCTGGTTGATGGCCATGCGGATGCTCACCTCCATTAAAACCCAGAAAACCTTTGTTTCTGTGACCCGTGCAGGGTCCTTCATGGCCCAAATGGAGGAAAAGTATGCAGTCTCCGACAAACCTACCTCTAGAGGAGGAAATCGATTATCCTCCGACAACTCCCAAGCCACTAGCACAATGGAGAGCAGAAACCACACGCAGTAGAAGGTCTTGCTCTCATCTTGTGCAACGTGACAATTCGCAAGCAACTCACTGCATAAATAGTGCGACTAGTTAAACTGCATGCCCTTTGCGCATTGTGCATCTAACGATATCACGGGTCCCAAAACCTCATCTGTACAACACTTCCTCATGACCTTGTTGGCTATGTTATAGACATTTTTGGGCCATACAATCCCAAGCATGAAATGTCCATAAACCAAGGGCTCCTAAGTCCCTAAAAGTGTTGTTCTAACCCCTAAAGGAACAAGGTCAACAGATTACAGCTTCTCCCAAAAGTTCTCCATGAGAAACTGCTCAAAATTGGTCAAAACAGGATCATTGCAGCTGCTCCACTGGCTAAGTGCGTTGCATCTCACCTAAATACACTGTGAGGGTGCGTTGCATTTCAAAATTCCCTTCTGTGGGGTGTGATGGGCGAGAAATGACAAATGGCAGTGTCATTCCGCAAGGTGGAGAGGCAATGGAAGCTTCCAGAATCTTCTCTTGTGACACTTGCCTCACTGAATTCGACCAAGGATGAGTAAGAGGCCATCAGTCTCCAAGTGGAAGCAAGAACTATCAGAGAGAAGACACTAATCAAATCACAAGCTGACTCATCCCCCTTACATATATTTATATATGGATCCCTCATCCCAGAGATCCAGAGGCTAGAATTTTGCATATTGTAAGGAATTGCTGTTGGTTTCTAGAGACAAACATCAGATTGTTGGGTGATCTAAGCTTTTTTTGAGTTAAGATGGGCTTCTTTGCTGGGAGGTTGATGCTGGGTCGGAACAACTGGTTGTAACTCCTCCTGGCTCTTTTCTTGTTTATCAATAAAAGCTATTTGAGTTTTCCTCCATGCTTTTGTATCATTGATTTTGTTACATTTGTATGGTCAATTTATATCTGATCCTAGATTGTTTATGATTATAGATCCATGTCTTTGTATAGTGCTATGCTTCTGTGATCTTACAGGTACTTTGTGAGGCTGGGCGTGCAAGGGAGCAGGTAGCTGAGGACTGTCAAAGAAGAGAGGGATCGAATCAAGGGATTAGCGCAAGACAGAGGTTGGTCTTTCTGTTCCTCTCTATCTATAATTCATAAAGGAAAAACAAAAGTAGTTTTTCTCTGTTTGTTTCTAAGGTAGCTGTTACACCTTAGTGGGATAGAGCAGTTCTAAATAGACACTTTTCCCTGTAACAAAATGGTGAGTCCACTGGGGAGCTAATTAGTTTGTTTGTTTATCATTCTTTGTTGTTTGTTTCATAAACTTACAAGTAGCATTCGAACTGCATTTGCCATAACAAATACAAAGTAGACAACTGCTACTTCAATCCAGCTACTGGATCTGTTTATGATTTAAACAACTGATTCACAAACTATCTGATTGCCCTTGTGATAGCTCTTAGATCCTCCTTAGATCTACCCCTGATTGTTGCATTACTGATTGCTTTTTGCTCGGCCAAAACCCAAGAACTGAACTGCAAACTGTGACCCGGAATCCGAACAGAGTCTCGTTTTTGGCCCAGCGCAGGTACTGTTTAGAGATTCTGAATTTCAGTGCACTTCCTGAGTGGACAACCTGTGCTGCATTTCAGATTCTCTGTGTTACAGGTGCGCTGATCAGAATAGCTCTGTGCAGTTGTGGTTTTTGTGGTTCATTCTTTCCAGTTCTATTCTTGAATTTTGCTACCTGTGATCAGTATATGTCTGTTTGAAACCCCTTTTCCTTACTGTTATTCCGCCTCCTTTGTACAAAATAACTGTAGATGTTTTTGTGTGTTTGTTGAGTCATTTACAGTTCTCCTTTGCAAAAGTAGCGTAATCGTACTATCGTCCTTTGATTTGAAACTGTCGCAAGTGTCGATTTCAATCCTAGGAAAGAGTTTGATTGCTGTTGATAGTCGATTATCCTGTTACTATTGCTTTTGGTCTGAATTTGTAATTTTCCAGTGTCAAGAACAAGTATTCATTTCAAAATCGTAAGGTGTTGTGATCGTCTCCATTTTTTGATTTCGAAAAGAAACTTGTTTATATTTGTCGTTTGAAAAGAAATTCAGATTTGTGCATCAACTTTCTTTTTAGCATTCATATACTAAGAAAGTCGAAAACAAATACATGCATGTGCATTTGCATATAGACAGTCTGATTGGCTTGATTTAGGAAAGTGCATTTAGAGTGTGCTCTTTGCTCTTTGTGAAAAGATTATGTCTTTCTTTTCCCTAGTAGCTAGGATTTTCATTGCATAAAAGAGATAAAAAGTTTGTTTATCATCTTAGATTGCATTTTAGGAATTACATCTACATCTCGTGGTGAACCCGAAAGGCAAACTTCATAAACAAGATCAACTTAAAATAAATTCAATGAATCTAACAACGCTTTGGAACTTAACGCACAACATTTAGAGGTCTAGGCTAGAGACGTATTCCAGCATCGTAAAGCCTAGTAACTGTTGTTCTCACTGATGGTTGGGTGATTCCTCCACTTTGAGATGATAAGTGTCAGTACGGACTTGTGCTCCCACGTACCGTCGAGTATATTTTGGGAGACCCCAATAGGCTTAATCCTTTATCCATAGGAAGCCGTGTCTGCCACCCTATCGATCACAATTCACTGAACACAACATTCGGGAAGATTGACTACCGTATCGTAAAAAGTATTCTGCAGTTTTGCGATTGGTTTGGTACTCCCTCTACCTAGATTTCCAGAGCAGTCCCTTTCGTTCCTTTTCAGACTCCTTAACGGAAAGGGTCCATCTGAGCACTTGTCACTTCAAGCTCATTAAAAATCAAAGGAGACTAGAGTCATCTTTTGTTTTTTCTTGACTGTTAAAAACTGAAAAAACAAGTTGTGTCAAAGCGTCTAAAATTCATTTAATTCGGAAACATACTTCCCCTTTATTTTAGTTGATCGAGTAATCCGCAATCGTGGAAGAAAGTCAATTGAAACTCTGTCGTTCGTGGAGGCTTACGAGTCAACCGTCTTTGTCTCCGGAATCGAAGTCAGTACGGACAAAGCGAACTCGTTTAACCAGTTCCAAATCTCCTATTAAAGTTAGAACAAGTGTTCCAACGACGTCCGAGACTCCGGTTACTCCAAACATTTCTGGAATCCCTGCCTCTACAGAAGAAGTTCAACAGCCATAGAAGGACAGTGATACTGATCCTAGTCTGAGAGTAAACACTTGTGTTACCGAACCAGTTCCATCTACAACCGGTTCAGAGAGTCTTGCTCTTCAAACATCTGTTGCTGCCGGTTCCATACCTTCTTCGGCACCAGAAATATTCTACGGACCTGACGGTCTTCCCCTTCCACTTGGTCTGATTTCCATAGAAGAAATTGTAGAAGATCCTCCAACAAGTACTCCATCACAATTTGGAGTCGGGATCACTCTATATCCCTCTTCATCAGAAGTTAGTCTACCACCAGCGGAAGCTCCTGTAGAATCGCTAGGTAATCTTTTGGATAGACTACAAATGTCTGAACAACCGTCAACATCTAGGACTGTGTCGTCTGACACAGTGACGACAGAACTCCCTGCTATCACTCCGACAATGTTCGCCGGTATACCATCTGTCCTGACTAGCTCTCAACCGCCAGAAGGAGCCCACTCAGGGGCTATTTCGACAGTATGGTCCGTTCCTGTTTGTTCATCTGGAATAATATCCGAAAACTCTTATGTTGAGTCTCAACAAATTGATCCATTTGGAGGTCAATTTGGGCAGTCCGGCCCCCAAGGGCAAACAATTCCCTTGAGTTCTGGATTACCACCGTATGGGGGGCAGTATACCCTTTCATTATCCCCTCCGGGAGGATATCCATACGGGAGTTCGCAACAACATTCAGGTTATACTGAAATTACCTCAAGCGGTTGGGTACCAATACTACCTCAACAACCAAGAGTTGTATATTCGATGCAACAATGCTTACCTATGTCAAATATCCCAACTACGCCAGCTATTGTGACGGTGTCGCAAGTTCAAGCGCTGCCTGTTGTATGCCAACCTCAGGTTTCTTAGGTTGTAATGCAACAACCCCTTGACCCTGCGACTCAACCACAATCACCGACCGGTGGAACGACATAGGTTCAGACAGGTACGATTACCCCTCATCTTGGTCAAACTGTTAGTATCGGGCAACAGCACATGGCTTCACAACCATGGCTGGTGCAATACCAACAACCGCAATTCCAACAAGTATACCAAGGTTCTGAGCAACAAATCTTTGCTAATAGTGGACAGTCATACATTCAAAACGGTCAAAATCAACCATTTTACAATGGTCATGCCCACCAACCTTACCAAACATACCAGCATCAAATGCATTATGCCGGTATGCAAAGACCAACTGCTCAGGCAATCCCATCTTATCCTGGGTATGCTTCGCCTAACCTGAATCAGCAGTTACCCTTTGTGGCAACTTTAGAGTTACCTGATTTAAATAGGTTAACAAACGATCCAATCGCTTACGCCCCTTGGTGGCCGACGATTCTACATAAACTTCCATCAGATATTCCTAAATTTAATGGAAATCCAGGTGAAGATCCATCGAATCACGTGATGACCTTTCATCTATGGTGTTCATCAAAGACCCTAAATGATGATTCGATAAGACTTCGCCTCTTTCAGAGGATGTTAACAGGTCCAGCGGCAAAATGGTACATCGAATTGCCTAGAGCTTCGTTCGACAACTTCAGTACCTTAGCCACAACCTTTTTAACCCATTTTCATTTGCCAATAAGGTACGAAACGGGAACAGAACTTCTTACCAATTTCAAACAGACAACAGCCACTCACATATCTGATCATATACATGAGTGGCGACGTCGTCGTAGAATGGTAAAAACATATGTCCCCGATCAACTCTTAGCTGAAAGGTTTATCAAGTCATTACTACCTTCCATCACGGAAGATGTGGCAAAGGGGGGAGTCGTAACAGAAGAGCAAGTTATCGCTCGTGCGCAATATCTGGACTTGATTTACACTCAGTTCGGCATGCTCTACGATAAAATACCTAACACCCCTAGACCAGAATTCTCAATTCCTCCTCCTCCTAAATCGAACAATGACTCTCATGCCGACGATGGCGTGATTGGCACAATAGACACGAAATCGAAAAAGGCTACATCCAAAAAGGCCCGTAAGAT
Organism: Pinus tabuliformis; assembly: GCA_031772625.1. Lineage (NCBI taxonomy): Eukaryota > Viridiplantae > Streptophyta > Pinopsida > Pinales > Pinaceae > Pinus > Pinus tabuliformis. The sequence continues at coordinate 917,899,588 of CM062819.1, forward strand.
TTCAAGTCAAAATGCAAAAGATGAACTTCTTGCTTCGGAAGTAAATACCGTATCAACAGATAAAGGCAAAGAAACCAAACAACCAGGGAGCAAGAAAAAAGGCAAAGGGAAGAAGAAGAAACAGGAGGAATCATCACCTGAAAAATCTTCTTCAAACCCTCCTAGAGATAGGAAACCAAAAAATCCATGCCTCATATGCAATGAGGATCATTGAACCGCAAATTGTCCACACAGAGCTAAGGTTAAAAAATTCTTCAAGAATTCCAAAACCTCTGCAGTGTTAACTGATCCGTTTCCAAATCCAGGAACAAATCTGGTTGAAAGTGGAAATGCTTCCCCGTCTCAAGTGCTAATGTTGTCGGTTTCAAAACAGCAAAATGATGCTTTGATATCGACAAGGAACAAAGATTATGGGAATCCACAGCTGTCGAACAACAAGGATAAAGATCAACCTAGTAGTTCGACAACAACTTCGACAGAAGTTGCACCACCCATCATTCCTGAATTGACAATAAAACCGCCAAAGGGAGTAGTACAAAAGTCGATGTTTAATCCCCGCGCTAGAGCGGCACAACATTATAATATAATGGAAGATTTGGCCCAATCACCATCCGCTATGTCAACTCTTGAAGTACTATAGAATTGCCCATCCCAAAGGCAGACTTTATTATCAGCCATTGGTGGGATAGACCCAAAGGATTCCAATCTTGTATCCTTCGATCATAAAGGATACGATCCTCAATTACCAGCTCAACTAGCTTTCCTTGTTCAAGTGAAAGCCCTCAACAAAACTGTTCATCGAACAATTATTGAGGAGGGGGCATCTACATGCATTATGTCGATGAGTTGCTGGAAAACTTTAGGATCTCCAACCTTGTCACGATCTTCGAAGACATTAAAAGCATTCGACGGAAGGACATATACCCCATATGGTATTCTAAGTAACTTGAAAGTTGAACTAGGAGGTAAAACAGTAGAAATAGATGTTGAAGTAATCAATGGCAATCTTGATTACAACATCCTACTAGGAAGACCATGGATATGTGCTATGGCTGCTGTTGTGTCGACCTATTTTAGGAAGATTGCATTTCCCTTTCAAGGGGGGATTACAATCGTTGATCAATAAAACTTCCTCCCCAATGGTTCTCAAGTTACAGGAAGCATTCCCATGATCCATGGAAGCCCCCATTCGCTTCAAAATATTGGGGTAGGCCTACTAAAAGATCCTATACTAATGGGAACTTTCGCCCTTGCACCTCCAATCAACCTGGTGGAAGTAGCGTCGATAGGAACCTGCAATATGATATCTTCTAAAAAGATCACAGAAAACGATATCAACATGGATCATGCAATGGTTTTGCCCCCAAGCCCAACGGAAATATCGTAGCAATCAATGTTCCTAGCCTGGGAGGCAAACCCAAGTCAACGCTCATCAAGCGTTTGGATAGATAGGTCTAAAGAATATGGTACCCCTTCAGATCCTTGGTCGCAAGTGCATGTCACCGACGAAGGAATTGTCCAATCAATGGTAATTGAAGGAGCACCATGGAATGATTCCCACCATCGTTCCCTTCTTCCGGATTGTGGAGAAGATACTCAAGATGACCTTTATTATCCTTCAATCTTTGATTTCCTATCAAATACTGTAAATACGGTGGATTCCGAGTGAAACTTGTCCAATATTGAAGAGACTATCGCCATAAATATCTCGACCAAAACAGATGTTGTAGAGAATATTTATGTTGGCAAATGTTGTTCTCCTTCAGAACTGGAAATATATAACGCTCTTTTTCGCGAATTCAGAGATGTCTTTGCTTGGTCATACAGTGAAATGCCAGGCATTGACTCGAGTATCGTTGAACACGAAATTAAGATGTATCCATATGTCAAACCAATACGACAACGGCTAAGGCAGGTGCACCCCAAGAAAGCCGCTGCCATTAAGGCAGAAGTTGAAAAACTTCTCCATGCTGGTTTCATCTACCCGGTTCCTCTAACCGATTGGGTATCGAATATTGTCCATGTTATGAAAAAACAAGGAACAATTAGAGTGTGCGTCGATTATAGGGATGTAAATCAAGCTTGTCCAAAAGACAACTACCTTACACCCTTCATTGACCAGATAATTGATGAATGCGCCGGATGCGAGATCTTTTCATTCATGGATGGATTATCTGGGTATAATCAAATAAATATCCGCCCATAGGACCAGTCAAAGACTGCATTTATTTGTCCGTGGGGCACGTTCGCATATCGAAAATTACCCTTTGGTTTGCAGAACGCAGGGCGACGTTTCAGAGGGCAATGAATTATGCCTTCCATGACATCAAAAACATCGTTCAACCATATCTCGACGACCTTCCGCTCATTCGCGAAAGCGGACTGATCACCCACAACATTTAAGAGCGATATTTCTACGTTGCCGACACTACAAGATACGACTCAATCCACACAAATGTGTATTTTGCGTCAGTTCTAGTCATTTACTTGGCTTTGTAGTCTCAAAGGACGGAATTCGTCTCGACCCATGTAAGGTCCAGGCAATCATAAATTTGCCTCCACCTTCGAATTTGCTTCAGATTCAGAAACTCCAAGGGAAAGCGAACTTTCTGAGGAGGTTCATTCCAAATTATGCCGAACTTGCTAAAGGTTATACACGTCTTTTGAAAAAGGAAGTTCCCTTTGTCTGGGATCAGGTTGCGCAAGCTTCCTTTGATGCTTTAAAAGAATCACTAATGAAAGCATCATTAGTGTATGCTCTTGATTATCAAAAAGATTTTAACCTGTATTTGGCTACAGCGGATACGATCATCGCAATGGTTTTAGTTCAAGAAGTCGACGGAATTGAACATCTTATTTATTATTTAAGTAAAAACTTAAATGATACAGAAAGCAAATATTCTTACATTGAAAAGCTAGCACTTGCAACTGTTCAAGCGATACAGAGATTTTGACACTATGTCCTCTTTCGGAAGACTACCATTCTGTCAGATTGCAACCCCATGACTTATATATTGTCGCGACAGTTGCTGGGGGGCAAATATTCAAAATGGATAGCAATCCTACAAGAGTTTGATTTGGAATTTGTAAAATCCAAGTCGAAGAAAGCTCTAGTTTTCGCAGAATTATTATGCGATCTCCCATCGTCGTCCAATGATGAAACATCAGAAGAAACAACCATGGACAAAAGTTTGTTTCTGATATCTTCAAGCAATGAGTGGTATGGGGATATAATAATTTATCTCTAAACCCAAAAATACAGGCCAAACACCTCCCACTCTGAACAAAAATGTATTCGATACCAAGCAAAAGACTACATGATCGTTGGTGATACACTTTACCGTCGTGGTATCGATACAGTTCTGAGAAGGTGCCTCACCCATGAGGGGGCCGAAAAAGTCTTGAATGATTGTCATTCAGGCGCGTGTGGGGGGCATCAGTCTGGATATGCTACAGTGCAAAAAATCTTACGAGCAGGATACTTCTGGCCAACAATGTTCAAAGATTGCATAACCGCAGTCAAAAGTTGCCATGCTTGTCAAATTTTCGATAGCAAAACCAGAAGACGACCCGCACCTCTGCAGCCAATAGTGGTTGTTGGGCCATTTTCCAAATGGGGCATCGATTTCATGACATGTAACCCCACCTCGACCGGGGGCCATGGGTATATCATAGTCGTAGTTGACTATTTTACCAAATGGGCTGAGGTGATGCATACATTAGATAATACTGGTGAAACAACTGCCCTCTTCTTTTTCAATCATGTAGTCGCCAGATTCGGCATACCACAGGCCATAGTCACCGATCATGGATCGCATTTTCACAATCACATGATGGTCGAATTAGCTGCCAAACTAGGGTTGTCTCACGACAGCTCTACTCCATATTGTCCGCAAGCCAATGGACAAGTTGAAGCAATCAACAAGGTCCTAAAGCACATGCTGCAAAGGATGATTGGAGTTCACAAAAGAAGATGGCACCTAAACCTGTACTCAGCTTTGTGGGCTTACCGAACATCGGGAAGGAATGCAACCGGGTTTATCTCGTCTCTCAAACTCGCAATTGATCTCCTCCCTGTTATAGACATTTTTGTGCCTTACAGCATTGAGCATGAAATGTCCATAATCTTAGGGATCCAAAGTCCCTAAACATGTTGTTCCTACCCCTAGAGGAACAAGGCTAACAAACCACAGCAATTCACAGAAGTTCTCCACCTGAAACTGCTCAAAAACAAGTCAATTCAGGATCATGTCAACTGCTCCACTGACCATCTGCGCTGAATGTCAATGGCTACACTGGCTACCTACGCTGAATGTCAACTCCAACACTGGCTACCTGCGCTGAGCGAGATTGGAAATGTGGCAGGCTCATTCCTCAAGGTGTCAAAACCCAGGAAGCTTCCAAAATGACACTTGCCTCAGGGAATTCGACTGGTGATGAGTAAGAGGTTCCAAATCTCCAAGTGGAAGCAAGAACCTCCAAGTGGACTCAAGAACTAACAAAGGGAGAGGACACTAGTCAGATCTCAAGCTGACTCATCCTCTCTCCAAACATCTATATATGGATCTCTCCTCCATGAGATCCGGAGGCTGGAATTTTGTTATTGCAAAGAATTGCTGTTGGTTTGAGACTGGAATCATTGGGTGCTTAATGCTTTGAAGGGAGGTGAAGATAGGAATTCCATTCTGCTGGGAAGGAGATGCTGGATTGGAGCCCTCTAGGTTGTATCTCTTCCTGAACCTTGTTATTTATCAATAAAGCTATCTTGGTTTTCTCTTATATACTGATGTATCTTTGATGTATGATTGCATTAGTGTATTTGATTTACTTCTAATCCTGAATCATTTATGAATATGAATATTTGCCTTTGTGTTGTGTTCTTCTCTTGTCACAAGTAGCTGTTCTCTTGTCGCAAGTAGCTGTTCTCTTGTGATCTCGCAGGAATCAAGTAGCTGTTCCCTTGGGCGAGCGAGGAGGCAAGTAGCTGTGAACACCCAAAGAGAAGAGGATCTGGATCGAGGGACAAACGGAAGACACCGGTAAGTCCATTGATCTCTCCTCTTTCACATTTCATAAAGGAAGAAACCAGAATAGCTGTCTCTGTTTGTTGCTAAGGCACTGTCACACCTTAGGTGGATAGGATCGTCCTGCATAGGCATTTTTCCCCACAACAAATTGGCGACTCCGCTGGGGATTATTTGTTTTAGTCATTTTATTTGTGTCTCTATCATTGTTTGTTTCATAGACTCAACAACAACAATCGAACTGCTTCTGCTATTCTCAGTTGCAAAGTAGACAGTTGCTGCCTTGATCCAATCACTGGATTTGTCTATGATCTGAACAATGGATTCATAAATGATTTGATGATCCTTTGTGATAGATCTTAGTACCCCCTCAAAGCATCCCTTTGATTATACCTTGCTTGTGTTTCTGATTTGGCCTGAAACCGTTGATTATTGAGCAATCTGTGACCCAGAACCCAGTGAGAAACGAGAGTTTCTCCTTCAGCGCGACCACTGTGAAGGCATTCTGCATTTCAACGCAGGTCCCGTGAAGGCTACCTGCGCTGAATGTCAAAACCACAGTGTTGAGGTTGCGCTGAACCAGTTTTGCCTTGTGCAGCTGGGGTTCTCTGCTCTCTGTTGCCCTGTTTTGATCTCTGTTTTTGCAGCCTGTAACCAGCATAGGTACCAGTCTGATAACTCCTTTTCTCTGCTTGAATTCCGCCTCCTTTTGTACAAAAAGACTGTGAGTGTTTTTATGTGTTTGTGGCATCACTTACAGTTTTCCTTTGCATGAGTGAAATAATCATCCTGTAGCCCTTGATTCAGATCTGTTGATTGTGATCTTAGGAGAGAGTTCATTGGCTGTTTACAGTTGATTATACATTTGCTTTTGCTTATTGGTTTGAGTTTGTCTCTTTTAAGTGTCGAAACAAGTGTTCATTTCGAAAGTCGTAGAGTGTTGTATTCTCTTCTACCCTTTCTGATTTTGAAAAAGTAAACTTGTTTGTATTTGTCATTTAAAAGCAAATTCAAAGTTGTACAAAAAGCTTTCTTTGTAGGCATCAATACTAAGAAAGCGGAAAACAAACACTTGCATTGTGCATTTGCATCTTGATAGTTTGCATGTTTGATTTAGGAAAAGTGCATTAGAGTGTGCTGATTGCTCTTTGAGAAAAGATGGTGTCTTTCTTTTCCCTTAGTAGTTAGGATTTTCAAAGTTGAAAAGATATAAAGCTTTCTTATCATCTTTAGACTGCATTTAGGAATTGTATCATACATCTCGTGGTGATCCAGAAAGGCAAACTTCTAAAAAGATCAACTTAAAATAAACCGAATGAACTTAACAATGCTTTACAACATAACGCACAACATAGAGGTCTAGGCTAGAGACGTGTTTCGGCGTCATAAAGCCTGGTGACTGTCGATCTCGTTGAAGGTGGGTGATTCCTCCTGAGGGACGATAGTGCCAGTACGGATTGTGCTCCCACGTACCGTCGCGTATATATTGGGAGACCCCTATAGGCATAAAACCTTTATCCTTAGGAAGCCGTGTCGGCCGCCCTACTGATCGCAATGCACTGAACACAACATTCAGGAAGATCGACCGCCCGTACCCTAAAAAGTATTCTGCGGTTTTGCGAAAAGTTTGGCACACCCTCTGCCTAGAACTCCAGAGCAGTTTCTTTTGGCCTTTTTCAGACTCTATAACGGAAAAAGTCCATCCGAGCATTTGTCACTTCGGGCTCGTTAAAACATCGAAGGAGACTAGAGTCATCGTTTGCTTTTTCTTGACTCTTTAAAATTGAAAAAGCAGGTTGTGTCTAAGCGTCGTTAAAATTTATTTTAAACGGAATAATCATCACCATTCCCTCGTTGATCTTCGAAATTAGTCTCTTTTCATCGTAAGTTCTTGTAGAATCGCTAGAAAATCTTTTGGATAGACTAGATATGTCTGAACAACCGTCGACATCCAGGACTGTGTCATCCGACACAGTAGCGGCAGAGCCTCTTGCTGCTACCCCAACGATGTTCGATGGTATACCATCTGTCCCGGCAAGTTATCAACAACAAGCCGGAGTCCCATCAGGGACTGCTTCGACGACATGGTTAGTTCCTATTTCTTCATCCGGATTATCATCTGGTATTTCTTATGTTGAAACTCAACAAATTGATCCAATGTGTCTTCAAAGGCCAATCTACCCTTTAAGTACTGGATTGCCACCATATGGAGGGCAGTATGCCTTTTCATTGTTCCCCCCCGGAGAACAAACATATGGGAGTTTACAACAAAGTTCAGGTCAAACTGGAATTACATCCAGCGGTTGGGTACCAATACTGCCTCAGCAACCAAGGGTTGTATATTCAACGCAACCAGTCCACCCTGTGTCGAATATTCCCGCTATACCTGCTATGGTGATTGCGTCGCAAGTACAAGCGCTACCTGTTGTATGTCAACCCCAAGCTTCTCAGGTTGTAATACAACAGCCTCTTGTCTCAACGACTCAATCACAACCTCAGGTTAGTGACTCCTTATCTGGAGCGACTCAGGCTCAAACAAGTACTATGACTCCTCATCTTGGTCAAACATCCAGTATTGGACAACAGCAAATGGTCCAACAACCAGGGCTGGTTCAATCTCAACAACCGCCGTTCCAGCAATCATATCAAGGACCTGAGCAACAAGTCTTTGTAAGTAATGGGCAACCATATTATAGTGGTCATGCCCATCAACCTTGTCAAAGTTGCCAGCATTATGCTGGTATGCAAAGACCCACTGCTCAGGCGATTCCATCTTATCTTGGGTATGCTTCACCTAACCTGAATCAACAGTTGCCCTTTGTAGCAACTCTAGAATTACCAGATCTAAACCGGCTGACGAATGATCCAATTGCTTATGCCCCTTGGTGGCCAGCGATTCTGCATAAACTTCCGTCAGATATTCCTAAATTTAATGGAAATCCAGGTGAAGATCCATCGAATCACGTGATGACATTTCATCTATGGTGTTCATCAAACACCCTAAATGATTATTTGATAAGGCTTCGCCTTTTTCAGAGGACGTTAACGGGTCCAGCGGCAAAATGGTATATTGAATTGCCTAGAGCTTCGTTTGACAACTTCAGTACCTTAGCCACGACTTTCTTAACCCATTTTCAATTACCGATAAGGTATGAAACGGGAACGAAACTCCTAACCAACTTCAAACAGACAACGGCCACTCACATATCTGATCATATACATGAGTGGCGACGTCGTCGTAGGATGGTAAAAACGTACGTTCCCGATCAGCTATTAGCTGAATGGTTTATCAAATCCTTACTTCCTACAATCACGGAAGATGTGGCAAAGGGGGGAGTCGTAACGGAAGAGCAAGTCATCGCTCGTGCGCAATATCTCGACTTGGTCTATACTCAGTCTGGCACGCTCTACGAAAAAATACCTGACGCCCCTAGACCAGAATTCTCAATTCCTCCTCCTCCTAAATCAAACAATGACTCTCTTGCCATCGATGGCGTGATTGGCACGACAGACACGAAATCGACAAAGGCTACATCTACAAGGGCCCGTAAGATTTCCAGTCAAAATGCAAATGAGGAACTTCTTGCCTCGGAAGTAAATGCTGGGTCGACCGACAAGGGCAAACAACTGAAGCAACCAGAGGGCAAGAAGAAAAAGAAAGGGAGAAAAAGGAAACCCCCTGCGGGGTGTCATATATGCGATGAGGATCATTGGACGAGAGATTGTCCACATATAGCTGAAGTTAAGAAACTCTTTAAGAGTTCAAAAACCTCAGCAGTATTGACTGATCCGTTTCCAAGCCTGGGTACCAAACTGGTTGCTAATCGAAATGCTTCTCGATCCCAAGTGCTTATGTTGTCTATCTCAAAACAGCAAAATGATGCTTTGGCAAGGAATAAAGATTACGGGAATCCACAGGTGTCGAATAACAAGGCTAATGAACAACCTAGTAGTTCGACAACAACTTTGACCAAAGTTGTGCCACCCACCATTCCTGAACAAATGATAAAGTCGCCAAAGGGAGTAGTGTACAAGTCGACATTTAATCCTCGTGCAAAAATAGCACAGAATTATAATATAATAGAGGACCTGGCCCAATCGCCGTCCGCTATGTCGACGCTTGAGGTACCGCAAAATTGCCTCTCCCAAGAGCAAGCTTTATTATCAGCAATAGGTGAAATTGACCCAATGGACTCCAATCTTGTGGCCTTTGATCATAAAGGATATGACCCTCAGTTACCAGCTCAACTAGCTTTCCTTATTCAAGTGAAAGCGCTCAACAAAATTGTTCATCGAACAATTATTGATGAGGGGGCATCTACATGTCTTATGTCGATGAGTTGCTGGAAAAATTTAGGCTCACCACCCTTGTCGAAATCGTCAACGACGTTAAAAGCATTTGATGGACGATCATACACTCCATACGGAATTTTAATTAACTTGCAAGTTGAAGTGGGGGGCAAAACAATAGAAGTTGATGTTGAAGTAATCGATGGAAACCTCGATTACAACATCCTACTGGGAAGGCCCTGGATATATGCCATGGCCGCAGTTGTGTCGACCTACTTCAGGAAGATTGCATTTCCCTTTCAAGGAGGAATTACAGTCGTCGACCAACAAACTTTCCTCCCCGACAGTTCACAAGTTACGGGAAGCACTCCAACGATCCATGGAAGCAATCATTCACTTCAAAACATTGGAGTAGGTCTCCTAAAAGACCCTGCCTTAATGGGTACTTTTGCCCTGCCGCCTGCGAGTAATCTGGCGGAAGTAGCCACAGTGGAAACCTACAATATGAAATCTTCTATATCTAATGGATTCAGAAGATTCCTAAACATTTTGTCAGCATGGATCATCGCCCTAATAGAAATACTGTAAACACAATGGGCTCCGAGGACGGTTCTTATCTCGTGTCAACCTCGTTTAAAAAATGAAACAAGGAGTCATGAGGATAGTTCTTTTACTGTGTCAACCTCATTAAAAAATGAAACAAATCCCCTTTCCGAGTCTCAAAGGTAAACCTTCATTCCAACCACCGATTTGAATGCAATGAAGCTTGGGGGGCATGCACCTCGATTTGCGTTATTATGCTGGGGGCATGCAAACTTATCGAGTAGTTTTAGCACACAGTTCATGCTCGTTAAAAAATAAACGCAAGATACGAGCAGTTTTAGCATAAAGTTCATGCTCGTTAAAAAATAAACGTAAGATCCGAGCAGTTTTAGCACATAGTTCATGCTCGTTAAAAAATAAACATAAGTTTGAGCAGTTTTAACGCAGACTTCATGCTCATTAAAAAATAAACATAAGCACCACCCGGTAAATAACTACTGTGAATGTAATATCATCAGCCATCAAAGCCTTGGTCGTGTTTGCACCATCACCTCCACTTTTCATTTGGCCGATCATTCACCTCCATATGATTGTTTACCCATTTTGAGGAACAGCTGCGAAGAGTGATTTCACCTAGCCATCCTTGTGACACTGCCGTGATTGGAAAATTCCAACCTGTACCTGGAATCAGCTGCTAACCCTGTTTATCACTCGTTCCTCAAAAGACGAGTCTTCTTTAAGCTCTTTTCAACTGACTCGTAAAATATGAAAAGATTGCCGAGTCCTTGGCCTTCCAGCTCGTTGAAGGGACAGGAAGAGCTATCCCTCCTCTAGATTTTAATCTTTTTGGACCTGAGGGATTATTGCACAAAAATATCGAGCGCTTGTTTTATTCGGCTCGTTAAAACTATCGAAAACTCATCCCTTCTGTATTGTTTTATACTTTTTCGGACCTAAGGGATTAGATGACGAAAAAGGACTTTTGGAGTTAACTTTATGTACCTTTTCAGACTCTCTAAAAATGAAAAGGGACCGAGTCTTCTTTGTCGTTAGACTCTTTAAAATCATTAAATAGCGACAAACTTGTCTTTAGACGAGAACGAGTTTCACTATCGCTAGGCTCGTTAAAACATAGCGATGGGCTTGCCCGAAGGGCAGGTTATAGAACAAGCATATGTTATCCTCCTCAAGCTTGACAAAAATAAAGAGGTACTGGTCAGCAATGACTGGGGAAAAATTGGGAGAAACTAAAGAAAACTTTGATGGTAGCAGGTCGCTCTTGAACATGACACTTTTCATCCGTACCACAATCGGGTTGGGTTGTTTCATTCACCGGTCACATCACCATGGTCTCGCCATACCATCCATAATTGGGGTAATGCTACCGATCCATCGCATCAGTGTCGCCATATGTTCAAGAGAAGTCGTTCAGAAAGAGTCAACCGGGTCCCATCCACTGCCATACATTATCCTTCATCCATTCATGACCGCCACCCTGAATCATATGTCACAGATCGTTTTCACCTCCATCAAAATCATTAGCTCCGTTCCGTGTCACTGATGTGGGATTCATTAAGGCCCTCCTTTGACGGATCGCTTCTTGTCGACATCAGCTCATTATCCAAGAAGTTGATCTAGGAACAACCCCTTCAGTACTTTGAAGCTTGCATGCCTCAATGGCAAGTTTCTCACTTTCGGCGACAGGTATACATCAATGACCTTCGACCGAAAGATTTTGCATGGTGTTCGACGCCAATTCCTTTATTCACACCATGTGAATTGTGCTGTAGTACCTTGAGGGTCATTATCATTATCGGTGATTCCTCTTGTGCTTGTTAACGGTTTACATCATTGACCGGTAATCAAGCGATGTCTTTCCATGTTCGACTTCAGAATAATTCTCACATGGATCGACTTGTACTTAGAGTGAAGATCGAACGAGTTTGAAGACCCCGGATCTAGTTTCATCCATCCGGGCTGCGATATATATTCGGGAAAGATAAAGACATTTGACATGTACATCATTGCAGCACACGATCATCCTACTCAAAGGATGATAATTTCATCAAAATTATCAGTCTACCATCAGACGATTGTTTGTTCTATGTACAGAAAATGAATTTATAAAGCTGAGCATGGGAATGCCCGCCTCAGCTAGATCATGAAAGCAGTATGAAAAATAATGTATTGTATTGTATCTTATTACAGGTCTCCTCCCAGCAATTGGATGAACTTCGGACCCTCCTGGATAAAGCATTTCACCCGATAAACGGCCTCATACTTTAGGGGGCAACTGTTATAGACATTTTTGTGCCTTACAGCATTGAGCATGAAATTTCCATAATCTTAGGGATCCAAAGTCACTAAACATGTTGTTCCTACCCCTAGAGGAACAAGGCTAACAAACCACAGCAATTCACAGAAGTTCTCCACCTGAAACTGCTCAAAAACAAGTCAATTCAGGATCATGTCAACTGCTCCACTGAACATCTGCGCTGAATGTCAATGGCTACACTGGCTACCTGTGCTGAATGTCAACTCCAACACTGGCTACCTGTGCTGAGCGAGATTGGACATGTGGCAGGCTCATTCCTCAAGGTGTCAAAACCCAGGAAGCTTCCAAAATGACACTTGCCTCAGGGAATTCGACTGGTGATGAGTAAGAGGTTCCAAATCTCCAAGTGGAAGCAAGAACCTCCAAGTGGACTCAAGAACTAACAGAGGGAGAGGACACTAGTTAGATCTCAAGCTGACTCATCCTCTCTCCAAACATCTATATATGGATCTCTCCTCCATGAGATCCGGAGGCTAGAATTTTGTTATTGCAAAGAATTGCTGTTGGTTTGAGACTGGAATCATTGGGTGCTTAATGCTTTGAAGGGAGGTGAAGATAGGAATTCCATTCTGCTGGGAAGGAGATGCTGGATTGGATCCCTCTAGGTTGTATCTCTTCCTGAACCTTGTTATTTATCAATAAAGCTATCTTGGTTTTCTCCTATATACTGATGTATCTTTGATGTATGATTGCATTAGTGTATTTGATTTACTTCTAATCCTGAATCATTTATGAATATGAATATTTGCCTTTGTGTTGTGTTCTTCTCTTGTCACAAGTAGCTGTTCTCTTGTCGCAAGTAGCTGTTCTCTTGTGATCTCGCAGGAATCAAGTAGCTGTTCTCTTGGGCGAGCGAGGAGGCAAGTAGCTGTGAACACCCAAAGAGAAGAGGATCTGGATCGAGGGACAAACGGAAGACACCGGTAAGTCCATTGATCTCTCCTCTTTCACATTTCATAAAGGAAGAAACCAGAATAGCTGTCTCTGTTTGTTGCTAAGGCACTGTCACACCTTAGGTGGATAGGATCGTCCTGCATAGGCATTTTTCCCCACAACACTCCCTGAAACTTCAGAAGAAGAAGCTCGTTTCTTGGAATTAATCCAATTGGATGAAACCCGTCGTGATGCTGCTTTGGCTAACGAAGCCCATAAGAAACGAGTCAAGCCGCAGTTCGACAAAAATGTCAAACCTCGTGTCTTCTCAGAAGGTGGATTGGTCTTGCTTTACGACCAAGAATCCGATAAATTGGGAGCAAGTAAATTTAAGTCTTTATGGATGGGCCCCTATATTGTTAAACGAGTGTTAGCAAAAGGAGCCTACGAGTTAATGGATTATGACAGAATTCCATTGGCACAACCTCGTAATGGGTTGTACCTCAAGCGTTACTATACGTAATGGTAACCTGTATGCTTTTGTTATGTTTTTGTTTTCGCTAAAGTGTTTATTTTGGTCAAGTAATCCACTTTTTACATTTGTTGCAGATGTCAAACCTATTGGAGTCATGTGTTGGATATGCTGACGGAGCGAGTCGTAGTTTGTGGAACCTATCTTCCACAACCTGGGCTATTTTTGATCCAAGCGGCGAGTTAGTAAGTTTCAGAGGGGTATGTATTGGTCGATCAACAAATAACATCGCTGAATATAGCACGTTGATAGAACTTCTCTCTGATGCCATCACACATGGTATACGCCGACTAATTGTCAGGCTAGACTCACAGCTCGTAATACTACAACTCAATGGTATATATTCCGTCCGAAACCCAACTATTTATCGCATGTTCCTAAGGGTTAAGATTTTGGAAAGACAATTTGATTTTATTCAATATCAACACATTTCCAGAAACTTAAACACATTAACTGACTCATTAGCAAATTATGTGTTAGATAGACATTTGCAACATTTATAAAAAGAAACATATCATCAATGTTTGCATTTGGATCATGTAACTTAACCAAAATAAAACTCCGAAAATCAAAAATATATATATATAACTGTTTATGGTTTACACATAATGTTCTGTAACCAAGACAAAATCGGTCAAGTGACCCAAAAACTCAAAATGCTAGGGGGCACCCTAGTCTAATGATGCTCGTGATAGCAAGTCACAGCCTGTGCGATCATGCGTAAGAGACGAGTCCATCGTCTTGGCACACCAGTAGTATGCCGCTGTAGCCTCAAAGGTAGCTCGTCAGTCCTCACATCTGGAATACCAAGAGTGAGGCCCTCAACCTGCTCCTGTAACACTGTGAGAGTCTCGGCCACATCGAGGTCACGAAGGATAGCCCTTCCGATAGCCTCTCCTGCTGGGGCAATAGCTGGAACTCTCAAGCAAACTACTGGACGAACAGGACCAACATCTGCATGTACACATGAGTTTGATTAAAGTCTTGATAGAATAAAGCACAAGAACATTACAAATGAAAAACGATAAACAGGAATATGGTCAAAGATTTTACCAATGGCGCCCCATTGTTCGCCATCCGGCAGTACTAAATTTGGATCACCTCGGAAGACCATGCCAGCATATGGATACTCGGAATAAACCATCTCCTGACGATCAAACCACCTGAAGAAGGTATCAGAAAATGAAATCTGAGACTGACCAGCATGCCTAGACATATGGTCAACCCATCTCTGCATACGTGGTTCAGTAGGTGAAGGTAAATCGAGTGCAATATACTGCGGCTGCATCAGTGGTATCTTCTCCAAGGCAAAGGCGGTCAAAATAGAGCCATACCCAAAGTTCTTCAACCTCCCGCTCTTTATCTTGGTCAACTGTTCTTTCATCACAAGAAGTACTGCGTCGCACCAGTTGAATACCTTCGGTTGGAGGCATTCCAAGACATACTGCATATAAGATCGGTTGGCTACATGAAGAGCCGCACCACCAGCCATCCTACCAAAAGTAAACAGAATAGTCCTAAGGGACCTGTCAGTGACATCACGGATGATGATCTTGCCATCTTTACTCAGCTGAGATCCCTCTCTGCAGTGTCGGCAAACATAATCTCTCACAGAGTTGCCTCCTCGGGCCGAACCTGATAAAGAGATGGGGGCACCCCGCCTCGACAAGCCAGTCAAGAAATAGATGTCTACTACAGTCAAGGGGATAGATTTGCCCCTGATCTGGAAAACCTGGTTGGTAGGATCCCAAGCATCGAGAAAATACTGCAGTAAGTTGATCTGCTGTCTCATGCTAGAAATGCGGAAGAACTTCAGCAAGCCACAGTTCCGCAATGCGTTACTGTAACTGGATCATGTAGGGCAAGCATGTCCTCTTCTTCATGCTCACGTTCTCGCCATGTAATGGTCATCTTCCTAAAAAGATCACAGAAAAACTAGGAATCAAGCTCAAAATGAAAAATGGAAACCATGAAATAAAAGAGCTCAGGCTTAGCTCCTACCTGGTCCAGACGGTGCCGAGAATCGTCCACAGAATCTCCCGAAATCAGCTGATGAAAATCAAGGGGGAAAAGCACCTCCAAAGCTCCAACAAACCAAAGTTCAAATGAAATGGTAAAATGAGAGGTAAAAACACTTTTTCATTACCTTTTACGTAGTTCAAAGTAAAATATTAGTGTTCTAACTCGTTTTCAAGCATATATTGTTCATTTCTGACTAGTTTGATGAAGCAGTTGAAAATACAGTACAATCTTTGAAAGAACAAAGCTATTTATGGTAAAATCAAAATGGGACCATTTAATCGAGCAGTTTTAGCACATAGTTCAAGCTCGTTAAAAAATAAACATAAGACATGAGCAAATGTTTCCACCCGCATTTAAGCTCGTTAAAAAATGAACTATTCCCCGGTAAATAACCATCGTGAATGTAGTACCTCAGTCATTAAAGCCTTGGTCGTGTTTGCACCGTCACCTCCACTTTTTCATTGGCCGATCATTCACCTCCATTTGATTGTTTACCCATTTTGAGGAACAGCTGCGAAGAGTGATTTCACTAGCCATCCTTGTGACACTGCCGTGATTGGAAAATTCCAAACCTTACCTGGAATCAGCTGCTACCCATTTTATCACTCGTTCCTCAAAAGACGATTCTCCTTTAAGCTCTTTTCAACTGACTCGTAAAATATGAAAAGATTACCGAGCCATTGGCCTCTCCATCTCGTTAAAGGGACAGGAAGTGCTATCCCTCCTCTAGATTTTAATCTTTTTGGACCTGAGGGATTATTACACAAAAAGATCGAGCGCTTGTTTTGTTCGGCTCGTTAAAAGTATTGAAAATTCATCCCTTCTGTATTGTTTTATACTTTTTCGGACTTAAGGGATTAGATGACAAACAAGGAATTTTGGAGTTACCTTTACGTTCCTTTTCAGACTCTCTAAAATTGAAAAGGACTGAGTTATCTTTGTCGTTAAACTCGTTAAAAAGATTAATAGCGACAAACTTGTCTGTAGACAAGAACGAGTTTCACTATCGCTAGGCTCGTTAAAACATAGCGATGGGTTTGCCCGAAGGGAAAATTATAGAACAAGCATATGTTATCCTCCTCAAGCTTGACAAAAATAAAGAGGTACTGGTCAGCAATGACTGGGGAAAAATTGGGAAGAAAACTTAAAGAAACTTTGTTGGTAGCAAGTCGCTCTTGAACATGACACTTCCACTCCGTGTCCGAGTCGGGTTGGGTTGTTTCATTCACCGGTCACATCACCATGGTCACACCATACCATCCACGTTTGGGGTTAATGCTACCAATCCATCACATCAGTGTCGCCGATATGTTCAAGAGAAGTCATTCAGTGAATTAACCTGTGTCTCACCCACTACCATACATTATACTCCATTCTTTCATGACCGCCACCCTGAACTTTATATCGCCAGATCGTTTTCACCTCCATTAAAATCATTTACTCCGTTCCGTGTCATTGATGTGGGATTCATTAAGGCCCTCCTGTGACGGATCACTTCTTGTCGACATCAACTCATTATCCAAGAAGTTGATCTAGGAACACCCCATTCAGTACTTTGAAGCTTGCATGCCTCAATGGCAAGTTTCTCACTTCCGGCGACAAGTTTACATCAATGACCTTCGACCGAAAGATTTTGCGTGGTGTTCGATGCCAAGTCCTTTATTCACACCACGTGAATTGTACTGCAGTACCTTGAGGGTCATTATCATTATCGGTGATTCCTCTTGCGCTTGTTAACAATTTACATCATTGACTGGTAATCAAGCAATGTATTTCCATGTTCGACTTCAGAACATTTCTCACATGGATCGACTTGTACTTCAAGTGAAGATCGGATGAGATTGAAGAACCCAGATCTAGTTTCATCCATTCGGGCTGCGATATATATTCAGGGAAATAAAGACATTAAATGTACATCATTGCTGCACAGATAATCATCCACTCAAAAGGATGATGGATCTATCAGAATCATCAGTCTACACTCAGACGATTGTCTGTCCTATGTACATAAAAATGAATTTATAAAGCTGAGCATGAGAATGCCCGCCTCAGCTAGATCATGAAAATAGTATGAAGATAATGTATTGTATTGTATCTTATTACAGGTCTCCTCCCAGCATTGAAAGAACTTCATATCCTCATAATAAAGCATTTCACCCGACACCAAAAGATTAACGGCCTCATACTTTAGGGGGCAACTGTTATAGACATTTTTGGGCCCTACAAACCCAAGCATGAAATGTCCATAAACCAAGGGCTCCTAAGTCCCTAAAAGTGTTGTTCTAACCCCTAAAGGAATAAGGTCAACAGATTACAGCTTCTCCTAGAAGTTTTCCATGAGAAACTGCTCAGAATTGGTCAAAACAGGATCATTGCAGCTGCTCCACTGGCTAAGTTCGTTGCATCTCACCTAAATACACTGTGAGGGTGCGTTGCATTTCAAAAGTCCCTTCTGTGGGGTGCGATGGGCGAGAAATGACAAATGGCAGTGTCATTCCGCGAGGTGGAGAGGCAATGGAAGCTTCCAGAATCTTCTCCTGTGACACTTGCCTCACTGAATTCAACCAAGGATGAGTAAGAGGCCATCAGTCTCCAAGTGGAAGCAAGAACTATCAGAGAGAAGACACTAATCAAATCACAAGCTGACTCATCCCCCTTACAGATATCTATATATGGATCCCTCATCCCAGAGATCCAGAGGCTGGAATTTTGCATATTGTAAGGAATTGCTGTTGGTTTCTAGAGACAAACATCAGATTGTTGGGTGATCTAAGCTTTGTTTGAGGTGAAGAGGGGCTTCTTTGTTGGGAGGTTGATGCTGGGTCGGAACAACTGGTTGTAACTCCTCCTGGCTCTTTTCTTGTTTATCAATAAAAGCTATTTGAGTTTTCCTCCATGCTTTTGTATCATTGATTTTGTTACATTTGTATGGTCAATTTATGTCTGATCCTAGATTGTTTATGATTATAGATCCATGTCTTTGTATAGTTCTATGCTTATGTGATCTTACAGGTACTTTGTGAAGCTGGGCGTGCAAGGGAGCAGGTAGCTGAGGACTGTCAAAGAAGAGAGGGATCGAATCAAGGGATTAGCGCAAGACAGAGGTTGGTCTTTCTGTTCCTCTCTATCTATAATTCATAAAGGAAAAACAAAAGTGGTTTTTCTCTGTTTGTTTCTAAGGCAGCTTTCACACCTTAGTGGGATAGAGTAGTTCTAAATAGACACTTTTCCCTGAAATAGGCTAGTATCTCGGTGGAAATTTTCACTGTGGGGTTGTTGATGGATGTTATGGAGTACAGTCGTGGTTTCTTGAGAAGTGCAAATTTGTTCTTCATCTTTTCTACAAAGTCTCTGTCGCTTGTCTTTCCGCCAAACTCCTTGGTCAGATTTAGGCCTTCATGTGGCAGAAGCATGATCCTGTGTATGAGCATGTCCATGATGGGGAAAGGCGTGCCAAGACATAAGAACCCATCATGCAATAGAGTCAATAGCTGCCTTATACAGGTGGTATTTATGTTAGGACAGTGGTAGTGGGGCACCCACAACAGGTTCAATAACCCGTACTACTCTACTCCGCGGATCAACTGAACTGTCTCCAACATAGTGACACCAAAGTCTTTGTAATATAATCACTTCATGTAATTATCTGTTGCAAGGTGGTGGAACCTCTCATGGTCATCCAAGTCCCACTCCTCCATGTTTAAAAGGGGAACCGTGCTAGGCACAAACCTTTGAAAGTTATCTTTTCTGGAAGTAGGGGCATATGATTGATGCATTTCTCCACGTCGGGATCCTTTGTGAACTTTTCCTTCCCTTTACATAGAGCGAAGTATTCTAGAAACTTGGAGATGGGATCCCCACCCTCAACATCTATATCTTCAGTGCCCTCTTTAGCCTCCAAGTCTTCAGCCTTGTTAGGCTTATTGTCCTTCTTCTATGTCTGGGTAGCATAATGCTTTCTAGGTGACTCACGCACTGGGACTGACCTTTTATGTTTGTCTTTTTTTCGGCTTGGTGTATGATTCGGCTTAGGTGACCTCGGTGTCGTAGGAACAAGAACCAAAGCCTCCATGCTCACAACTTCTGGAGCCGCTCCTTCGGAGGAAAAAGCTCCTCCGCTACTTGCAGTCTCACCTGGTCCTTACATAGTGCTGCAAATGACTTTTCAAGTTTCCTCAGGTAGACTATAAAACATAGAGCTTGCGACCAAATCCTCGAAAAAATTATTATTCATAAGCGACAGATAGCACAACTCAAAAAATCTAAGGGTGCAAAGTTTTCTTTGCTGGATTGGCACACGTAATTTATAGGAGAATTTGAATTCAAATCCGACCGTTCCCCCCAAAATTTGTCGATAAATGCAGATTTGGCAGTAGATCTCCAAATGTTTCAGCATTAAATGCCACCCATCCGCTCTTCTTAACCATCTTTGGGTGGCCAAATTATGAACAGTGACTCTAATGGTGATTTTCCGGCTCTGTCGTGCGATATATCCCTCCATAGCACAACTACCTTCGTGTGGACTCTAGTACTGTGACATCACCATGTTTCGCACAGCTTCCCTATCGCGGAGTCCCCAAAATCAAGCAGTGTAGTTTATAGTCCTGCTCTCCCTTACAACTGTCTGGAGCACTAAGACTGTTCAGCCACCATATAGTCATTGAGTGAGATCTCCTGCATATGGCTTCAATCGGCTCCCATTCACCCTTCCCAGGAAAGGTTCTTCGTGCAGCTTTGCCAGTTGAACTGCGCCCCCATCTATGACTTCTTTGATGACATATGGCCCCAACTAGTGCATCTGAAACTTTCCTGGAAACTTATCGAACTTACTATCATATAATAATACCAAATCATTTACCTTGAATGTCTGCAGATTGATGTGTCAATTGTGCCATGCTTTTTAACATTCCTTTTGTACTTGATGATGAAATCCAGCCAAGCATCTCTCCTCTTCAATATCCATTAACTACATGAGTCGTTCTTCCAAAGCTTTGCGGTCTGCCATCCTTTTGAAAGCTTCTATACATAGACTAGGCATGATATATTCCATAGGCATCACAGCTTCTACTCCATAGACAAACCGAAAAGGTGTCTGACCTGTTAGTTTTTTGCAAGTAGTCTTGTATGCTCATAATATTGTTGGTACACACACGTCCCAATCATTTCGCTGCGTATTTCAAATATTTGTTAGGGAATTCTCCAATATTTTATTAAAGGCCTCCACTATTCCATTAGCATGAGAATGATATGGTGTACTCTTCTGATGATACACTTGAAACTCTTATGTCAGCATGCTGATCGTTTCATTGAGGAAGTGCATATGGAGATCACTCATCAACACTCTTGGGCAGCCAAATCTGGTTAACATGGACTCAAACAAGAATTTAGCTATTATGGCCCCTGCAATATCTTTCACAGGTTGTGCCTCCGCCCATCTGGTTAGATACTCTATCACGGTGATGATATAGTGCACACTTGTTTTCTTGTCTGGGGGGAGAATTGGTCCTACAAAGTCAATAGCCAATTTCTCAAATGGTTGTAACAACACTTGAGGATTTAGGGGAAGCTCATCCCTTTGTGATGGTTAGCTTGTTCTTTGACATGCATCAACCACCCGACAATATGCATTGGTATCCTTCTGTAATGTAGGCCACCACAACCCAATGCGTAGAATCTTCTGCGTCATTTCCTTTCCTACATAATTCCCTCCTGTAGCCCTTCCATGAGTCTCCATAAGGATGTTATTTCTTTCAAAATTGGGCAAACACCGTTGGAGTATCCCATCTAAACCCATTTTATATAAATGTCCTACAATTACCGAGAAATCAGCTGTGTGTACTAACAACTTTTGCTTTTGCCAACTGGTGTAGCCTTCTGGAGCTATCCTGTGGTCAAAAAGTGGATAGTATGTGCAAAGTGGTTGTCTGCTACACACACCATGAAGAGTTGTGCATCATGCATTCCTTCCTCCAAATTAGTAGTCTCCTCCCCCATTTCAATTCACTACAAATGGTCTTGTCTTGTATTCAACCTTCCTAGCTTCACAATTACCTCAAAGTCGTATTCTTGAAACAACAGCAACCATCTGCATATCTTCCCCCCCAACATAGGCTTATTGACTAGTTACTTGAAGGTAGAGTGGTCTGTGTACATCTTGAAATGTTCGCCCGACAGATAGTGTCTCATTTTTTGGAGCACATACACTATAGTCAATCCCTCGTGCTCTTCGTGGAATAGTTCTTCTCAACCTTTGATAATTTCCTGCTCACAAAGGTTATATGATGATCCATCTTTCCTTTGCCTACCTATGTCAGCACTACTCCAAACATAATACACAAGGCATCAATGTGCACATGGAATTCCTTCTTCCAATCCGAGAAGACCAAAATCAGCGTGGTGACCATATTTTCTTTTAATACATCCAGACTGCACTGACATTCTTCATCCCAAAAGAATGTAGCATCCTTCTTCAGTAGCTTTTCCAATAGGCACGGTAATCTAAGCATAAGCCTTAATGAACTTTTGGTAATACCCAGTATGGCCCAGCGTTGTGTGCAGTGGTTTGAAACTTCTTGGGGCCTCCAAACTGACTATTACCATGATATTCAAAGGATCTACCATTAGTCCTTTCTTGCATACCACATGACCTAGCAAAATGCCAAAGGGGACACAAAATAAGAACTTCTTCAGGTTCAACGTGATCTGATATCTTCAGCACGTATCCAACATTAAGCGTAGACTGGCTACATGGCACTTTACTAACCCAAACACCATCCAGTCATCAAAATATACCTCCAAGAATTTATGAATAAACTCTTTGAACATCCTTATGACTACATGAGAGAATATCATCAATGCATTCTTGAGTCCAATTGCATCACCGTGTACTGAAAACACCCCCATTCTGTCACGAAGGTTGTTTTGCTTTTGCCTTCCAGCGCGATCTTAATCTGATGGTACCCTGAGAACCTATCAGTGAATGAGTAAGCCTCCTGCCCTCCAACATTTTCCAGTACCTCATCAGTAAATGACGTCGGGAAAGGATCATGGACGTAGGCATCGTTAAGCTTTCTTAGATCTATGCAAATCCTTATCTCTCCCTTCTACTTCTTTTCCTAAACTACCATTGGGCTCACCCAATTAGATTCCTCCACTTGTTCGATAATGCCCTCTTCAAGCATCTTGTCCAATTCCAAGCAGACCTTTTCCTTATATTTGGGATTAAGGAGATATGGCCTTTGCTTAATGGGCTTCACATCTGGTTTCAAAGTGGTTTTAATCACACCCAAATCACCTATGATGCCTTTCAAGTTTGAAAATTTTGTAGGAAAATGATACTGGTACTCTTGGAGTAGCTCAACAACTTTATCCACTATGGCATCATCCCAATAATATTTTATCTACGCAAATTTTAGTTCTACCTCAGTACCAATGTTTACTTGCCTAGTTTTCAATGGTGCGGTGATATTCGGGATCTCTATCTGCGGACCTTTGACCTTGCGGTGAGCTTTCATTTCTGGGATATTGATATTCCTTGGATCCTCATCCTCCCCTTCAGTAGTCACATTATACCATTCTAGCGCTTGGCACAACTGGGTTCTCCAATCCGGTTGAACCAATTCCAAAGGATCCTGCGAAATTCTGAAGATCGCTCCCTTAAACTCCTACAGTGCCTCATCAATGCTTTCAAATATGTCTTCAAAACTGAAGGTCATAAAAAAGCCTTCCGTTAAGATATCCCACTCCATGGTGCCATGGTAGAGCTCTATTTTTAGGTATCAATTCATAGGGATTATATCCAGAGTGTGACAGAATAAGTGCACCCACTTTGGCCGTATTTTTGTTCCATAGACTTTAGTCCATTTTGCTAAATGATCACGTAGATAATTCCTCCCATAATATTTCTCAGTTAACCACACTTTAGGATGACCAAATCGCATCCTCATCATCCTGTTGTAATCACACCATTCATCAAAGTTGTCCTTGTGCGTACCCCACCGTCGAGCGGGCGTAGTGCGTAGTGCCAAATCTAGTGCCTGAAAACAATCATCCCCTGGGACTTCTCTTTAAAAAGCATCCAAAAGCTTAGCTACATCGGTTAAACCATTGTAATAAGGTAAATTTATTACCTCTAATGACACACAATGTAGTGATTTAGTCATCATATTATGGTGCAACATAGACACTTCATGCATCCTATTCTGTTAATGCTCCAATTCTTCATGTGAGTCTGAGGTACAGGAGATTTCGCGGTCCCATGCAATCCATCCATCAGCTTTTGGATTAACCCAATCTTGGTCTGGTGTTGTAATTTTATATATTTGATCCAAATTGTCATCACTTTCTTCATAGTCTCAGACCGGTTCGGTGTAGCGCAACCCTTCTACAGGATCCAATGGTACTACAATGCAGAGTGATTTTCTCTCAAATGAAAATGTTCGATTCTTCAAGTTGATGAATCCATTCATATTAATGGCCCAATCAATTCTAAGGAGTGTGGGGTATGGATTACTATCACCAACAATGTTTATCACTTCAAAATTAGCAAGCGCACTCGCACCTTCTATATCTACGGCCACTCCATACAATCGTCCCATAGGGATAATCTTCTGCTAGTTTGCCATCTTCAACTGAATTTGAGACTACTACAGTGCAAGCCTCCCCATTCTCTCCCATGTCTATTTATGCAAAATGTTTGCATCATATCCCAGGTCCAAAACAACCTGCTCCATCTCATAGTCTCCTATTTGCACGGTGAGCCTCATCTCCTGCCCTGGCCTTGTCTAATGTTTGCCAATATTTATGACTATAAGGTGTCCTTCAGGAGCATTTTCCTTCCCAGCGCACTTATTTATCAATTCATGTAGCCATTTCATAGCCTTGCTATCGCGCATTAGTTTCATACAAGTCTCCAAGAAGGTGGTAAGCATAGAGGGGTCAACCTCTGTAGGTGTGTCGATTACTGGAAGTTTGTCCTCACTTCCTAAGGTAGACGATTCAACAAATATTTTCTTCACCTCCATAAACATTTCCTTCGTGCGCTCCTGATCAAACCCAACCTCCTTTTTCGGGGCATTACGAACCCACCCACTTTCTTCAGGTTGTTTTCCTTTGTCATCACAAGTCGTTATTCCACTTCATAGCATGATGTTCACATTTAGATCTTCCTCCTGGGGTTCAACCCTCATCATATGTAAGTTCTAGGTAGGATGTTAAGGCTACACCTTCTTCTCCTGCATCTTAGCTATCACCACAGGGCATTCTTCTATTGTGTGGTAAAATTGAGTGTAGTATTGACATGACGGGCATGTCTGACTCATACACTCCCATGCGTAGTGCCCTTGCATTTCGCAGTTATAGAAAATGATCTACCCATGACCTCTACTAGGTCCTCATCCTCCTTGGTCTCGTCTGCACCCCTAATATCCTTTGCGTGATCCCCAAACGCCTTGATCCGGAGGCTCATTTTCTACTTTCATTCGATATGTAGGCATCCTCTCTCCATCAATAATTCATAGCTACGATAGTGGCTCTCATCATGGCCCACCAATTTGCAGAAATTGCGGAACAATTATTGTGGAGTTTGCACAAATTTTTGTAGCAAATGACAATTATCTGTTACATGTTTTCTAGCCTCTTGAAAAATAGACCACCATAGCACGGGCCCCATACTTAGCCTTGTTGAGGCTTCCTACCTTAGGGGCATCAACCCCCCCATGATATAATTTGTGAAGACAGGGAAATGATCCTTATCATGCCCCTAGCTCTTCCAGTTGAGGCACCAGACTTCTTCATGCACCTGTGTCTTGGCTGCCTTTTCTTTTTCCAAGATCTATAATTCCAAATAGAGGTTTTGCAACTATGAGTGAATTTTTTGGACTCCCAGAGACGTGTTCTGAATAGGTGTTTCATGCAATCTCATTGCGATTTCTAGAGCTTCCACCTAAGTTCCTATCTTTTTCTGGGATAAACCAATCCTTAGGTGGGGCAGGAGCGTGGCTATAAACCAATCGTGGTGCTGATTATCTGTGAGATGCATATTAACTTCGCGGATCTTGAACTTTAGTCTTTGATCTAGCTCCCAGGGCGTCTCACCAAGACTCATCATGATTTCCTTAAATCCAATTACTGATTACGAGTCAGAATTAGGCTTACTAAATTATTTGTTCAAAGTGGTTTGAGTATCTGCTAATGATGCCAACAAGTTATCAGTGCAATACTTAACGTACCATGTCAATGTGTGATCTTGCAGAGCAGTAACCGATTGTGCCTTCTTTATATTATCGTCTGCGATCTGTTGTGTTGTCCACACAGCCTTTGCAACAAACCAAAACTGATCCAAATCCTCGCTTCCTATGCCCTTGAAAACTGGAAACTTCATGGTATTCGACATGTCAAACGACGGCGGTGAAGGAGGTGGAGTGGGTAAAGGTGTAGGTTGTGGAGGTGAAGGTGGAGATGGTGTGGAAGGATGATGTATCTGTAGAAAACCCTGTCTTATCAATTGGACAATGCTTCACGATGAGGCCTACACTACTCCTTCAACGTCACTTGAAGGAGGTCCAATCAACGGGTTGTATTCAGGACTTGCTTTTTCTTGGTTTCTAAAGCTTTGTCCACTTCATGTAGATCCAAACATCAAGAAAACGGCATAACCCATTTTTCACACAAGAACACTTTAATCCAAGTATTCAAAGATCTCAAATATTTGCCTCGCGGTCCTTTGAAGAAGCCTCGCTCTTCTTCGTTGTAACTATCTGACGTGTCAAGTGCGAACTATGTAACAAATCTTCCTATAACTCGATAAAGCCAATGGTTAAAACCGCCTGCGATCTTATCTTCAGAGGCTTCCAGCTTCTGCACTAGCACTAAATTCCACATTATTGGACCATCAAGCCTCCACCTTCCTTGGTCATAGGCCAATTTAGCTATCCACTCATATAGTTCAATCATGAGGGTGTAGAAGAAAATTTCATGTATCTTTGTGTACAAATATCTATCCAACCCCTGTTCTTCTTCCAGGCGTGGATTCATGTTTTCCTGCACTGCGAACTCATGGATATTGCTATTCAACCACTTCTCAATTTCCTTCTTGGTCAGATTCCAGTGATGCCACATCACACATCTCTTTATGCAGATCCCGGTCCCAACAACGGAACCATTTGTTGGCTTAGGGGGTCCTGACTCAGGTTCAGAGTTAGTTGCGCCAAACAAATCCCTACACTACTGGCCCTTTCAGCATCAATCCACGTAGTGTGGACTGAAGTCTCACACAAAATAGTATGGGGGGATGCTGGAACCAATTTTCCACATCCAGAGATCATTGTGATGTCTTTTTATGACCTAGATCTGCCTTTGCACCGATCTCCAATCCCTTAAGGCTTACAATTGTACCTTCCCTTAATCAGCCTCTAGACCTCTACGAAGTTCTATGACTACTTTTTATGGACCCTGAATAGGCAAATTAACTACTTACATATACCATAGATTACCCTTAAGTCAGTTTTTACTCATATCTACCTAGGTGTTTGATAACTTTCACAGAAAGTGTTATGATCTTTGTGTAATCACTTAACATTAATTGATTTCAGATAATAAGATGGATCAAGTAAATTCGCGCATCAATATATCATTACTTTATAAAGACATCATTTCATCATAACATATATTACATAACAGAAGTAAAGATATAAAACATAGGAATATCTGCAACAGTCTTCTTTATTGATCTTTAGTATAGGTTTACAGACTCAATACTTCCCTGCGCACTCTGCTACAGGGGTCTGTGCACTCAACTATGGACACTAATCTAGGCCACTACACACTCATATGTAGAGCCGTTTTCCCCTTTGGGACTTACTTCTCTATGCTAGACTTCCTCATTCATACCCATAGACAAAAACATAGATCTGCCTTATACTCTCTAAGACATACCTATTTATACAATCCCATGCTCCGTGGACCATTAGTAGATCTTCAAAAGCTGACTCAAGTTTACATGAATGAGGGAAAAAATGATTTTTCACTCTTAACTAACTCTGTGTCCATAATTTCTAGATGCTTTACATCTTTTTACATCAAAACTTGGGATTTCACCCCAAAACTGACCCAGGGGACCCCATCACAACAAATATCTAAACTTCTGTGCAAATGTAACACGGATCTCTGGAAACCAAAATAATTTTATATATATATATATATATATATATATATATATAGAGAGAGAGAGAGAGAGAGAGAGATATATATATATATATATATATATATATATAGATATCTATATCTCTCTCTCTCTCTCTCTCTATATATATATATATATATATATATATATATATCCTCTTCGCATAAACCAACATGCAATTTGGAATTTCACAAGTCCACACTCAAAACATGACAACAACCAAAAAATAAAAAAAATTGACTTAGAAAGAAAGCAATAGCTTCACCTTCATTCTGGAGCTACTTCTGTTTATTTTAATTTTACTTGTGACATTCTTTATCTGACAAGGAATCAAAATGATCACTATTATTAAATTCATCCATCATAGAATTTGGATATCTCACTGACATTTGCGTTTTTGTTGCCATGCCTGAAAACCATGGAGTTTCCTGTCGATAGTAGAATAAGATGTGTGAGTGTTGCTCAAGAACACATTCTTTATTAACCATTGTTACCTGACAGAAACCAAAGAGACAAAACAATATGGGAGTCACCAAATCCCCTACCGAAATATAATCATAACTTAGCTAAGAAGTCTAAAAGATGTTCTTAATTAATAAACTTTGTATTTGGAAATATTGTTTCTTTAGATTTAAAAATACTATGTTGTACAACACTTCTGTCTATTTATCCAGGCAATTATATCATAGCATATGTCACACAGCAGCAATCTACAGTACCTAAAGTAAAAGACAAATTTTCTCAAGAAAATAGATTTAGAAAAGAGCTTTGAAAACTATAAGTTTGTCATCAAAGATTTAATTAGTTTAACGACAAACTAGTTGGAGTTTGAAAATCAAAATCATTCATAGAAAGTTAAAATGAGAATGGCCAAAGTCACTATTCATACAATAAATCTAGAGTCACTATTGCCATTGCAGATAACTAAAATTTGGGCAGTGGTCTAACAATTAGAGATTATTTTCCATGAAGACTCATCAATACCATCATTTTTTTTCCATACTTTGTTGTGTCTCTAGATCCAAATAAGATAGCTTGTTATTCTCAAGTTCTACCTTTCAAGTATCGATTTCTGGCTCACCCTTTAAAAAACAATTCTACCACTCCATTTTATTTTGTTTTGTCAATAGAATTGGCAAGACCTTCCCATCCTCTGTTTTACATCCTCAATAACCATCCATCAATGATATAAACAATAGCAGATACACAACAATGACCAAAGATGTGCTTGTTGTATACCTATGTTCTAGGACTCCTCTGACCTTAGTGGTGCAAAGAGCTCACACTGAAAAAATAACATCCACGTGGAATTTACAAAACTTTTTAAAATCAAACTCCAAGTCAACCAACCAAAATATGAACATCCGTTTAATCAGTAAAATCTCTAACTTAAAATAAAAGTGGCCTAGAATTGAGTGTTATATCAACCATGTCAAGTAACTAACATCGAGTGACAAATACATGCCATGCATATTGGATTAGTGAAATAATTGATCAGATAAAGCTCAAAATCAATCAGATAACTTATAGCTAAGAAACACAAATAAATGACTTAGAACTAAGACATGAGGTTTCCCTTTCAACCCTATCGTGAAATAACTCTTCTTTATGTCACAAAACATTAAAATTTTTCTGATACCAGGTGGAAGTAGTATTGTAACATTAACCTCTCATAGTCTATGTCCATGACTAATTCTCAAGATCCACTCCATTACCATCATTTGAGGCTAAACAAGATACATGCAAAAACCGTCAACATGAAAAATAAATCTACATCCTTGTAAAGAAATGGGAGGAAAAAAAACACAAATTGAAACGGATTGTAGGATACCTCATTCCTGCAACATGATTATCTTGTCATGAACAATAAAAAAGAAATAAGGAGAAATGTAAATTTTGCCACATTTTGACAATGAATTTTTTTGCATATTCTATGAACAATTAATGAAAAAAGTTAGCTAAAGCTTGTCAACATTAGGATTATAGTAAAACATAAAGGAGCCACTCCAACACATATATAATCCTAAACATAAGTATCTATACATATAAGTATTTATTGAGGACAATTTATTTTTTGAAAATATGGAAGGCAAACCTTTGAAATAAGAAAATTTATGGTACGATTGCCTTACGAAGTCCATTCATTCGAGTATTTACGAAGTCCATTCAGGAATTTCTTCAAAGTTCAAAGTTCAAACAATTAACATGTAGCCTAAAACAGCTCAGATTTGAAAAGGAGATAACCCAAAGATGTAGAGTATATATCTCACATTTATATATCCTAATTTCCAGATATTGAAATGACACTTTTTAGCATACTATTGTGAATTCAACCCAAAATGCTAGAAAAAAATATTGATGGTTATTTTTCTAATACATAAGTTTTATACATGCATATATTTAAATAGTTAGCTTTCCATCTCAAACATGTCTAAGGATGCACATAATACGTTGCATCTTTAGTGCTGGTGTGTGAACTTGAGACAACAAAGTCCAACATTTAACAGTTTGCCTATAATATGTGCTAGCCAAATAGTTGAACAATAGTATTGTAGGTATGTGGTATGAATATATGTATTATGTGCCAATAAGAGTATGGTTGGAACAGTCACATCCAGCCCTTCCAAGTTTTCCTATAATTTGTACTGGTCTAATAGGTGAAAAATAGAACTATAGGTGTGCATTCTGTATCACTTACCTAATTCCAACACTTTCAGTATAGAAATTTCAAATAATATGTCCAGAACTGGTAGGTAGTTTGCAAAATGAAAGAGTTGGCTTGATTGTTTCTGGAAAAGACTAGATTCTTACATTATTCAATGTAAATTCATGACACTTTTCCAGGATTAGATGGAACAAAAAGGAACCAAGCTAGAAGGTTATTTAAAGAATCCCTACTTAGCCAGGGTAAAATTTTAGCCCTTTTTTGACAAAAAGCATAAATGTAAAAACTTTAAGAAATTTAGTGAAGAGACTGTAGAAATGTTCTTATCAAACCACTAACATAAATAGAGCTAAGAAATATTTCTTTGTAAAAGAGATATTCATGGTCAAATTACCAAGAAAGTGACCTTTTAGCATAGTTAATGCACTAGTGTTGTTGTTACAATATTTGGTCCAAAAAATAAATAGGAAAAACCCATTATAAATTTAGTAGGAGCATGTTGGGCAAATAATCTCACAATAATATCCATCATTGAACATTCTAACCGGCTAAATCACTTTTACATCCTTTTGAAATCCTTCAACAAAGTACTTAAAAGTTGTGAACAATGTCATAACAATACTTCTAGCTATAGAACAAGAATTTCAAGCTTGCCTTTGTTTTATGATATGGATATTTGTCCTTCAAACAGAGTTATGTGGCACATAAAAACTTTCACCCTCAAGAAAAAATGTGGTTGTAAGCGCATGGTGAACTCTCTTAACACAAATATGCTCTTAGTATGCTATAGGATTCTTAGACTAGTGCCAGGTTTAAGGGTGCCAAGAATTTAGATTTTAATTATGATATGGTGCATGCTTGGCTTCAAGACAACATATTCTTTAGGAATTTCATGTTGGGAAACCTCCAAATCTGTTTCGAGGAAAACTCAAGTTAAATGGATTTCTTTTTGTATAATAGTTGTGATTAATATGGATGCACATTAATATATATGTTTTTTCCTACATTTGAATAATTTATGTATTTTTTGGTGACCTTTTAGCATAGTTAATGCACTAGTGTTGTTGTTACGATATTTGGCCCAAACAATAAACAAAGAATACCCATTTTTAATTTAGTAGGAGCATGCTGGGAAAATAATCTTACAATTATACCCATCATTGAACATTATAACCCACTAAATCACTTTTACATCCTTGTGAAGTCCTTCAACAAAGTACTTAAAACTTGGGAAGAATGTCATAACAATACTTCTAATTGTAGAACAAGCATTTCAAGCTAGTCTCTATTTTATGATATGGATATTTGTCCTTCAAACAGAGTTATGTTGCACAAAACCACTTTCACCCTTAAGAAAAAATGTGGTTGTAAATGCATGGTGAAATCTCTTAGCAAAACTATGCTCTTAGTATGGTATATGGTGCACACTTGGCTTCAAGACAACATATTCTTTAGGAATTTCATGTGGGAAACCTCTAAATCTATTTCGAGGAAAACTCAAGTTAAAAGGAATTTTTTTTGTATAATGGTTGTGATTCATATGGATGCACATTAATATACATGTTTTTTCCTAAATTTGAATAATTTATGTATTTTATGGTCATCGAGTTTTTTTATCCGATTTTTATATAGTTCTGATTTGATTTGACAGCAAAAAGAACTCAGGAACTTGAGAGGATAAACTAATATCCTCCCCAACAAAGTTCAATTTATGCTTGTGACATGATTTATCTTCATGAGACAATTGTTGATTCGTACAAAAAATTCATATATTCTTGCAATATGACCTAACTACGAATATGGAAGTGTTGAACTATCTTTTTTATGACACTGTATTTATGAAAATATGGAAGTCAAATCTTTGAAATAACACAATTTATAGGAGTGACATCGTATGCTAGGCAGTGGTAAGCTGGAAGTCAAATATGAAATAACACAATTTTGGACAGTTGAGAACTTCATATGGGTGTGTAAGAACTAAAATCCATGAATGCAATAACAACTCATCATATAATGCTCTAAGTTCTCCAAAACCCTAGATAAAGAAAACCAATAGAAACATTAGCTCCACCAAAGATATCTCAAAAACATATTCAAAAGTATTGATTATTGGAATATATTTGGTAGAGCTAGGGTTTCTCTTGGTTTTCCTTATCTAGGGTTTTTGAAAGCATGGAGAATTATATGATAGGTTTTGATTGTGTTCATGGGTTTCATTTCTTCTTTATATATATGAACTTTTCAGGTGAATGCTCCAAGAAACACTAGCACCTTAAGGCAGAAACACATAAAGTAGAAAGAAGATTGAATGACATAGAGAGAGAGAGAATTTATCGTTGCTCTTATATCACTAACCCAAGTATGAAAAGGAATATGTAGAAGTGCATGACCGACTATAATAACAAGTCACTCCTTCCTCTATTTATATGAGAGGTAAAGGGGTTGTACAATAACAAGTGGACCTAGTCCACTACAAGAAAATTTGCAAGACACAAGTAGGTCCACCCATGTGAACCTCTCTAATCTAAGTGACATGTGTGAGGCTCAAAGGTGACAATGATTAGTAAGAAAGGCTTCCATGGCATGAGCACTACTCCCCAAGGTCCAAAAATCCTTCGAATGTCCAAAGCTCCAATGCATATTCATGGTCATGTGTCTCCTTAAGGACAATCCATATCCAAGGTCATATGTCGCGTTAAAGAATCCCACACCTACATATCCACTCCCTCAACCCAAGAGTCCACATGTCAAGTGTAAACCTCCATGCAAGCAAGCAAGCAATCTCGTCATATCTAGGGCTCAATAACCTCCTCTGAAATACCTAACTCTACTCCATGCACATAAACTCCCTTCATGCATCAACAACATGAAGTCACCAAGATTCATACTTATCCAACACTTCATGGAAGAATGTCTTTCAAACATCCAAACAAGGTCTAGTAGCAAATAGTAAACCACCTCCAATTTCCAACTCCATCATGGAATAGCAAGGTCAAACCATACACCATGCACCCCACATCTTTCATTTCTTATTTATATATATAAATTTTTCGGGTGAATTCTCCAAGAAACACTAGCACCTTAAGACAAAAACACATAAAGTGCAAAGAAGATTGAAGAAGAGAGAGAGAGAGAGAAAGTAGCACTTCTCTTACATCTCTAACCAAAGTATGAAAAGGAATATGCACAAGCCCATGATCGACTATAATAAAAACTCACTCCTTCCTCTATTTATATGAGAGGTAAAGGGGCTTTACAATAACAAGTGGACCTAGTCCACTACAAGCAAACCTGCAAGACACAAGTAGTTCAACCCATGTGAAGCACTCTACTCTAAGTGACATGTGTGAGGCTCAAAGGTTATAATGATTAACAAGCAAGACCTCCATGGCATGAGCACTACTCACCAAGGTCCAACAATCCTCCAAAGGCCCAAAGCTCCAATGCATCTCCATGGTCATTTGTCTCCTTAAGGACAATGATTATCCGAGGTCATGTGTCACCTTAAGGACTCCCATACCCACATATCCACTCCCTCAACCCAAGAATCCACATGTCAACAGTAAACCTCCATGCAAGAAACCAAGCAACCCCATGCTATCTAGGGCTAAATAACCTCCTCTAAAATAAACAACTCTACTCCAAGCACATAAACTGCATTCGTGCATCAACAACATGAAGTCACCAAGCTCCATACTTATCCAAAACTTCGAGGAATAATTTCTTTCAAACATCCAAACAAGGTCTAGCAACAAATAGTAAACCACCTCCAATTTCCAAGTCCATCATGGAAGAGCATGCTCCAACCATACACCATGCACCCCACATTTAATGAAGCACCCGCAAGGACCAAGCATGGTGTAAACATTTTCAAAGTAACCTGAAAAGCTAAAAATTATGTCCCTCTCATCATAAAATCCTTTGTAACTCCATGCATATTCGGTTACAACTTTGACTCATAAGTGTCACTAATCAAAGTTTGCAGCTCCTCTTTTCTACAAAAGTGGGAAAAATAACTATAAAATGACCATTAGACATTGGAATAAAGGATTTTTATGAAGGCGGTATGAAAGAGACCATTTGGGGCAAGGGTAGTATCCATACTGACTTGGTCCTAAGTTGGCATCGATACCTTGACGAAGATGTTTGTGAAGTGTTCTATTGCATGGATTTTGGAAGCGACTCTTTGGGGTAGGAAGAATCCATATTGTTGTTGTTTTTACATGAGTTTCCATCCGTACCTTCTCAAAAGAATTCTCTTTTTTCCTATTTATTTTATGGGTTACACAGCTACAAACTACTTTCTTCTAGCATTTACATTTGTTCTTCAAAGTTAGTATCCATTTCTGGTTGAAATCACTAGTATTTTTTGTTGTTGCTTGTATTCATATCTTTGCTATTATTTTGTAACTATTCAAGCTTTTGCTACAATTAGGGCCTTCTTAATTTCTGATTTTTGGTTTGATTTATTTTTCAAATTTTAGATCTAGATCTAGAATTTTTGGATTTCAAATTTTAGTTATAATAGCAGAATTATGGGTTGGATCAAATCATTGGTATTAGAGCACAAATTAATAGTAGATTCATATCATATTTTTCGTTACAGTTTAGATTGTTTACTTATGTTCACCTATCTGTTTATCTTTCAAGGAATCCCTATAAGAAAGATAGGGCAAAGAACAACTCAAAGATATATTGTCACCAACATACACATCAACACAGCAACACTCATAGATGCATTCATAAATGTTATATCATACATTCATATATAGTTTTATCAAAAATCTAACTATCATCAAGATGTGATCATTCTTTCACCTTAAGACCTGTGTAATGGAGTCATTTCCTCCCCCTATTTATAGATTTTACAATATCCTCAATGTAGATTGTTTTGAAAAATTATAAAATGATTATCTAATTTCTAACCTTTACCATTTGGCAAAGTCAAAGTTTATTTTCCAATAAATATATATTATCACTTTGATCAAATCAAAGATGATCATCATTCCTCTCATCCATTGGTAATCAAGGAAGTAATTTGCAGCCCTCAACATTAATGTTTTTTCCAATGTCAAAGATGACAATCCTCCTCCTGGGCCTTAATTGTTAAAAGACAAGTTCCCAAACTGTTAACTATCCTACCATGCAATATGTCATCTTTGAGTTTGGTAAAGTCAAAGTTGATCACCAATCCCATGCTTGGAGATCTTTGGAAAGGGAAATTTTCCAATTTAGCCTCTATGATGATTTTTTCGATGCCATGTCTAAGGGGGAACCTACTCATATTGTTCACCAACACCATATCTTACACTGATTTATACTCCCATGGGCCAAAATATGCTTTTTGTAATACCAGCTTTTCTTTCGACCTATTATTTTCATAGTACCAAAATTTCCACTTGCATAAAAATTGCATACCATGTACATAAATTGCAAACCTGATGGATGATAAGGAAAAGGGGCTATCCTATATTCCATGAAACATCATATTCCATACTTAGAATGCACCCAAAGGTGTCAAAATTGCATGCCAAGTGGCAAAATTACATTTCTCATGTTAAAATACGCATTACAGCCATACCTGATTGCACACAACCTCCTACAGATGTACCTGTGGAGAAGTCATAAAATATAGTGCTACATTATTTCTCCTTGTACATCTTCCTACACTTCCATAATCCTAATGTACACCTTCAAGTGAGACTACTGAGTCTACCAAAACAATTTCACTGATTTACCTCATCTCTTGCTAAGTGCAAGTGGTCTTTAGTAACATGCATTTCTAGGGCTCACTAAAGATCAAAATTGTGATTTTAAAATTTATGTGTGGTTCTTAGAACATTATTAATATTTTTACATTGTTAGAGTTTCACTTCCAATCCAAGAAGCCACTACTGTGCAAAAATATTGTGAAACTGCCAAATTCCACAACATGACAAATAAGGCTAGGGTGCCTTCAGAATTTTATATGCCAGAACATAGAGAACATGAGGTGAAATATAGAGGTTCATAGCTAGATTATCTTATGTTATACAACCCTACACAATCAAATTCCCTAGAACAATCTCTAAGTGTTAGTTATTAAGCATAAACCATAGCAATTTGTTTGGTTTGGCACTTTTCTCAAACTCTAGAAACACACTCAGGCTTAAAATAAATTGCATACCTTGTTCTCATTATAAATCTAAATGCTAATCCTTGAAGTCTATGATATGCTCAAGCAACCAAACCAAAATAAAAGAGGAATTTTTACATGGAATCAAAGCTCTGAGAGTTAATTAACTTGTTTGCAATCATGGCATTACCTCAACAACAAAGCGAGCCAAAATATTGTCACTGTGAGCTTCCATGACTCCCTTTGAAATCATAAGACCCAAGCCACAAATGATGTCATCTATTTCAAGGAAATTCGTCGCTCCTCACAACGTATCTACAATATTGGTAAAAACCAATAGAAGATAACATGACAACATTAAACCATGTCTCAAAAGAACAAAAATGAGTTATTGAGTGCAATACAAGAACCCTACTAATCTAAGAAATTAATTGAACTCTATAAGAAATTCTCGGGGCTAACTCATATTCTCCACTATGATAGGGCACCCCATAGTTTGAAGACACAATTCAACTACCCTGCTTGCACCACTTTCTAGGTTACCTTTTGAAAAAAAATCCTCCATCTTTATCAACCACCTACATAGTTTCCAAGGTAATAAACAATTATACTTGATTGGCAAGTTTACAGTGATATTTTTCCTTTTTAATTGTTGGAAGAATAAATTTATCAGTTGGAGAAAAACAATAACTGCATGGATGGACAATACATAAAGAATAACAAGAAGATCAGAATTGCAAATGTAAATACCAAGTATATCAGAATGGCAATGTAATATTTTAAAGCGCCAGTAAACACCAAGAATGGAGATGAAATACCAATCGGTATTATCTCAAGTACTAGCAGGAAAACATAGAATTATTAGAATATGTCGTCTCTTAAAGATAGAACCTTTACGAAATAAAACAATAAATATTAAGATTGAAGGCATATATTATCCTACAACACTGTTGGCAGAGAAGTTGAGAAATGAGAATGACACTTACATTTTTGTAAATGTTCATCCTTGTTTTTGCTGACCCACATGGGGGAAATGCAGAATGATTAGCTTAACTGTGCTTAAGATAAGGAATCCTCCAATTGTTCGTCCAATGCACTTGTTGCAGCCTCGTCTAGCAGTAATATGTTCATATTCTTTATGATCCTTTTCTTCCCTACCAATAATTGAACTCCTCTATCTCCATAGTTTGTTTTGCAACCCACAACTGCATATTTCGTTTTGCAACCCATAGTTGCATATTTTGTTTTTCAAGAAAGAGTCACGGAAGAAGGCTAAGAAAATGGTATGTGCCCAAGAAATTTGTATTTTTTGGCTCTTTTAAATGAGTAAATTTTAGGGCTTTGGTCCAATAATAATATAGAAAATTCTCATTTCAATCTTAAAAAATATAAAAGTATAAAAGTTACAGAAACTTCGCACATATCAAATTTTTATGCGTTCGATTTGACAAGATTAATGTTACAATCCTAAAATAATAGTCTCTGTCATAGGCAGGGACTAAAAATAGATCTACTAAATGGGTCTAAACCATTTTATAGATAAGAAGCAAATGAATCTCTCTTCATAACAAAATATCATTTTTGGAGTATTTGAAACAAAATAGCAGAATCGATATCTTTTATTTCTTAATATCCAACCATATTCCTTCATAATATGAACAGACATAATCCACGTTCACGTCAACGTTGACATCGACATATCGATATGTTCTTCACTTACACATTTTGTTTCTTGAAAGTCTACAACCTGTGACAAATATGCATACTTGAGGTCATATGATGTATTATTTATCAATCCTTTTGGAGGAGATGTTAACACTACATCCCAGTCAGTCTCAATTGGATCTTGTACATAGAATACTTGTTTAGCTTGTGATGCTAGAATAAATGGATCATCTTGCCAATGATTTTGACATAAGAATTTCTTCATATTCACCATTGTAAAACCCAAATCATTAGTTTTGATCCCTCTCTTATTGTATACGTCAATCCAATTACATTTTAACAATGTGTACTCCATACAAAAATAGTCCATTGTAATTATGTCTTCTACGACTCCATAAAATGTTGTGTTTTGAAGTACAGGGTTTGCATCTTTGGAACTTGACCTCATCATTGTTTGACCTTCTATACATACGCCACTATTTTGAGTGGTTCTCTCATTCTCTATGATTTTTGTATGGAATCTATAGCCATTTATTAGGAATCCCTTGTACTTATTCATGAATTTCCTAGGGCCACACGCTAGCCATTCAAATGTATCTGATGCCTTTCCATCTCCTTCCACATTTATAGTTTTATATTTTTAAATGTAGTTAGAATTCACACATTCAACCTCGGAAAAAATATTTAATTTTCTACATGACAATATTCCCATACACTGATTTTTAAGTACACTTATAATATAAACAATATTGTTACCTGTTGTTTTAACCAACTAGTAAGCTTATGGGTGTGGAGTTTCTCCAA
This sequence comes from Pinus tabuliformis, assembly GCA_031772625.1. Taxonomy (NCBI): domain Eukaryota; kingdom Viridiplantae; phylum Streptophyta; class Pinopsida; order Pinales; family Pinaceae; genus Pinus; species Pinus tabuliformis. The sequence continues at coordinate 917,938,637 of CM062819.1, forward strand.
TAGAGCTTCATCTTTTTTTGTTTGGGTAATTGAGTTGGAAATCTCCATTTTGTGCATCCTAATTCAACAATCATAGACAATAGATATGGTGGTTAATGTGTTTTAATAAAATATGAATAAAATATTTTTAAAGGTCAAATATGTTAATCTATCCATGGATCTATGTTTTTTTAAACCATAAAAAAACAAAATAAAAATTGCAGGCCAAATATGTTACTTACTCTATCCATGGATCAACTTCATTTGTGCGGAATAGAACCCACATATGGGCTTGTTCCCAACTAATGTCATCCATTTCTGAAGGAATTAGAGCAGATAATGGCTTTCATCAAGGATAACTTCTTCAACTTCCTCATCCCACACTTCATTTCGACCATGTGTGGATCCAATAGCTTCCATACCTTTCAAGTATCCTCCACGAAACTTTATTGATTCCCCCACAGTATAGCTTTCAACAATGCATCCTTCAGGTCTATTTTTGTTCTTAACATAACTATTATATTCTTTCATGTTCCTACAAAATGAACAAAAGAGAATTAAGTAATATCAAAAGCTTTCAAAAAAATTCATTTTGTTGTTGTTCTTGATAAAAAGTAAAGTTTCTTGTACCTCTCAAAGGGGTACATCCATCTATATGCAATCGAGCCATAATATCGACGCTCACGTACCAAATGTACATTCAAATGCAATATTATATCGAAGAATGATGGAGTAAAGTACTTTTCAAGAAACCAAAATGTCTCCACAATATCATTTTCCAACTTGTGAATACTCTCTACTGACACAGATTTTGCACGGGTTTTCCTATAAAAGTATCAAAGCTTACAAAGCATCTTTTAGACAACAATTGGCAACACTTGATGCAAAGCCACTGGGAGAAGTTGTTGCATTATAACATGGAAATAATGTGCTTTCATACCATGGAACTTAAGATCTTCCACATATATATGATTTTTTCGATTAGAGTTTTAACCATCTGGCACCTTTAACATGAAAAGAACATGACATAAGGTCTGTTTCTCTTTCTTCGAAAGAGTATGTGGTGCAGGTGGAAGGAATATTTTTTTTTCTTTTAACTTCTAGCCATAGTGATTTCCTCAAACCCATTTTTTGCAAGTCATCACGTGATTTTTTTCCATCTTTGGACTTCCCTTTTATATCCAAAAGAGTTCCAAAAATTCTTTGACACACATTCTTCTCCACATGCATTACATTTAAATTGTGGTGTATTAGGAGTTTCTACATTCCAACACATCAAGAATATCATAACAATATTTAATATGGATAAATAGATAAACATTAAATTCAACCAAGACATCTAATCACAATGAGGTCAACTAAGCAAGTTGCGTCGAATAATTAGGCATGGTTGATGGATCTACATACCTCCCAATATGGTAGATTGAATAAAATTGATTATTTCTTCCACACCACAACATCATTTTTTTCACCTGTTTTATTGTTTCTTTTCCTTTTATTTGGTTCCATCTTCCCCCAAATTGCTTCCTTTACTTTTGTTTCCTTCAAAATATCTAATACTTTTACAATTGGAGGGGCATAACAATGCTCCTCCTTCCCATTAAATGATACCTGTTGTGAGCGAAACTTATGATGTTGAGGAAGAAATATCCTATGTCCCATGTACACACATTTCCTGCTACAACTGATGTAATTTGATTCTGTGTTCCTCCAACATATGGGACATGCATTATAGCCTTTTATTGTGCAACCAGCCATATTCCCATAGGCAGGAAAATCATGGGTCACCCACATAAGAATTGCCTTCATGTTAAAGCATGTCTTACTATAACCATCATATGTCCATACCCCTTGGTCCCATAATTACTTTAGTTCATCTACCAAGGGTTCCAAATACACATAAATGTCATTGCCTGGTTGCTTGGGACCATGTATTAAAAATGTTAGCATACAAAAATCCCTTTTTCTGCACAACCATGGTGGAATGTTGTATGTAAATAACACTATAGGATAAACATTGTATGTGTTTGCCCAAGTCCCCAAAAGGATTAAATCCATCTACTTCCATTGTAGGTCGTACATTGTGAAGTTCGCTAGAAAAACTAGGCCATTTGTCATCAATAGTTTTCCATGCTGGGCTATCAACAAGGTGGCACATTTGACCATCATTTCTTGCATTCTCATGATGCCACCTCATTTTTTGAGACATGTCTGCAGAGCTATAATGAAAAATATTTTTTTCATTTACATAATATACTATCTTATAATAACACTATGACAAATGGTAATGATAACAAGAATGTGAAAACTTGAATAAAATTATAGTGTTCAAGATCATACCTATACATTATTTTTAGCCTTGGTGCTATGGGAAATTATCTTAACACCTTGGCTCAAACACCTTTCTGCACGTTTTGAGATTGAGGATCCACCTTCCATCAGGATTTTCCACATGTTGGGCATTAATATTTACTTTCATAAATTCCTCGATATAAAATGCAATCATTTGGACATGAGTGTATCATATCATAGTTTAATCCCAATGATTTTATCAACTATTTTGCAGCATATGTAGAATCTGAAAGTGTATTATCTTTAGGAAGCACATTTTTTTGCAATTTTAACATTTGGTCAAAACTTGTATAAGAACATCCACTCTTCACTTTCAGATTGTAGAATTCTAGTGTGGCTGATAGTTTTGTGAAGTCAACACAACCTGGGTATAATGGCCTCTTGGAATCTTCAATAAGCATCTTATATTCATTAAGTTCATTTAGTAAATTTGTTGATGCCAACCCCTCATTATCACAACTATCATTGATGTTTTGATTAAGACATCGATTGACATCATTCACCATTTCAAGCATTTGATCACTGACAATGGTTACACCATCATCGTCATTTAGAGGTTCGCTATCTTTCTTAAACAATGTTTCATGCTCATCAACCTGATTATCATAATCATGTTCCACACCATGTTCATAACCCTATTAATAAGAAAAACAAAATTTATGTTAATAATTTTATGGTTTTTATGAAAATTAAAATCAATAGCATTTGGTCAACCTAGTCAAATAGGGCCCTTGACTAATATGAAATGGCTTACTAGTTGATACAAAATATGCTCAAGAGCTTCATGTTTCTCATTTTCAGAATGTTGCCTGTCCTTATTAATAACAGATGGAATCTAAAGGAGACAAAGAAAAAAAATTAGAGTTTGCACATATAAAAATAAGTGATATATGTACAGTAAAACATATAAGGTTGAAACTAGATCAATTCAATTTTTTTCAAGATACCTGACTCGGAATTCTCACTACATGAAAATACCAAATGTTACATTTTTCTATTATACCATCACAAATCAAGTGCTCTCATACTTTATCAAATGTTTATACTTTCACTATGCCACATTTATTACATGGACATTTTGTGGACATCTTATTCCTTGAATGCTCCTCAGAAAACCTTAAGAATTCATCAACCCCATCTCTATATTCTTTTAGTGTTCTACACATAACCAGTTTTCAAGTCATATAAATTTTATTGAGCACAAGTTACCACTGATACATTTTTTCCATATCACAATGAATAATCAAATACACAAACTATACCTATTTTTCAATTTCATCTAATTTATTTTGTCTATTTGACAATATGTTCCAAGCTCCTTTGAAATTACGTCTACAAATAACTATATAAGTTAGTTTATACTAAAGATATATCACAAGAAAACTAAAGGTAGATGTTGCTAAAAATAAGACTATATTTTTAACAAAAAATTAGAAGCCCTATCTAATGACACATAAGATGTAATAGAACCTTAGAAGATGTATTTATGTTGTGCAATCCACTATTTTGCTGGTATATGACTCAAAGGCCACATTTATTCTATACCTACTCAAGGTTTTAGTGTATTTGTGATCAGTCCTTTGGTACAATGTTGACCACTTATTAGATGAACCTGAAAATCTAGAGACAGTCTAGAAAATCCTAAAGTTAAATTGCATCTTTTGCCACACAAGTGATTGGATAGCTCCCCAAATGTGTGGTCTTGAGGGAAAAGTATATAAGAATTTGATTGAAGGTGAGCATTAAAAAGGCATTGTTGAATTGCGATAATGGACCTAAGAGAGGAATTGGAATTCACACTTAACCTTGGAAATTATGGGTTCACTTCAGGTAGTATTTTATTTCCTCAAAATAAATCTACAGGCATCGCTATATTTGGCATCATTGTATTAGCAATGCCTCATTATACCTCTATCCACAATATATTCAACATATTCATTCTTCTATGGTCTATGGCTCATCAAAATGGATTTATAATGGTGTGGTAGTAACTAACCATGACTATATATCACCTCTATATGCACCTTCTCAAGAAGTCTATTCAATCCCAGATGTGATTCTTTAA